>JAOSBL010000008.1:22003305-22015414 GCA_027568915.1 Erythroxylum roraimae
CATCTGCAAAGTTAACCAAGCTTTATCAGTATTTGTGTTTGAAAGATAACAGATAAGCAGTAAAATCCCAACATAAATTTTCTCTTAACAATGTACTTGTTTAACTTTCGATAATCCGTACACATTCTCCAGGTGATGTCTTTTTTTCTTGACGAGGATTACAAGTGATACGTAAGGATTGACACTTTTCCTGATGAACCCTTGCTACATTAACTCCTATACCGATCTCTCTATAGCATCTTTTCGCTCTCCTGAGTATCTATAGGGTCGTACGTATAGTTTATACTCCAGGTTTGAGAGGGACACAGATCTTATGCTCTTTTCGGTGGTAATTGCGTCGGTTCTTTAAAAACTTCCTCAAACTCCGCTAACAAGTTTTGTAGTTATTCTCTTGTATTAGAGTTGTCTTCTAATATGACTTGTTGCATATGAAACTCTATTAGGTATGATAGACGAAGCATGAATAATGTTCTCTTACTAGAATTTTCCATTAGTTTATGGAGGCCTTTTCTTGAAATCTCTGTAGCTTTTTCTTCAGGGTTACCCATTAGTTTCACCGCCTTGCCTTCCCGTTAGAATCCCTTGATGCATGTCTTAAAGTTGCATAATAGATCATTGAGGGTTATCAACCACTGAACTCCTAAGACCATGTTGCAGCCTCGTAGCTTGATGATCAATGCGTCCGTGGTGAATTGCAGTCGTAAAATTCTTGCTCAATTGACTGCAGCTCAATTTTAAATTGCCTCCTACTGTATTACTAAAGGGGGTATTTTGGGTACTTCCATATTACCCTTTCTGATAACCTTTTCATCCAAAACTGTGTGAGTACTTCCGCTATCCATGAGGATGTGCAGAGGCTTCATTTGGTGACTCCTCATGATTCTTAACTGCTTATACTCCTTTTGGTCACTTTAATCCCCACATTGCTTTGAAGGATACGTTGGGATTGAAGGGCACTCTTTCCTCTTGCTCCTCGCTTGCTGGTTCTCCTTTAGTTGCTTCCTCATCTTCTACCATGTACAGCTGAAATTGCCTTTTCTTGCACCTGTGTCCCGGAGAGTACTTATCACACTAGAAGCATAATCCCTTGGCTCTCTCTTCGTCAAATTCCTTGCTAATTTTTACTTTTGTCCCCTTTGATATCAACTTTTATGAATATTTTAGCTCACTCGTACACTCAGCTACAAAAATGGGCGTGAAGTTTCGTTAATGTAAACATTAAGAGAGAAGATGAAGCAGAAAGGACAACTTTCTTTTCTGATTTTGCATTGTGTAGTAAGTTCGTTACAACAGTTAATAGAGAGTACAGCAACACGTGTCTCTCGTATCGCATAGTTCTTATAACCGTTGCGGATACAATGCGCATCTTTTTTATTTACTACTATGGAGTCCTCGCCGTCGTTTTCAGCTTCCTTCCTCGTGCCTGCTGCGTAATCTGGTTAATTGTTCGTGACACACTTTGTGGATAATCTAGACGTTCAAGAACATTCATTGGGTAATACTCACATGGCTATGGAAGAAACTCATCAAGTTACTTCTGGTTCGAGTTTGGTGGGCTATTTGTTGGATGGACCACCAGAATGCTCCGTCAACATATTTATTGTTCAGATCAAGAATTGAAAGAAACAGGAGATCTCCATCAGTGATTTGTGTGTGAAACATGCCGCTGCATGTACTCTCTATAATTGAATGGAAAATTTACCTGCAGAAATATAAGTGAAGAAAGGTTTGTGACAAGCCTGGAAAAAAATCTGTAGTTGAATACTCTTACGAATTTACAAGGCAGCTGTAGCTGAATTTCAACGAAAGCAAAGCAACCTACTAAGAATATACATTTCTCAACCCTCCTCCCCACCCAAAGGTGTGCATATAGGGAAAAAAAAATATTGGAAATCGTATGAATAAAAACAGAAAAAGAAAAAAAAAAGTAACACAATCAAACATGTATAATTCTCACTTACACCAACTAGCTTCTCTAAACAAGCTGAACATTGAATTGGTGAAGACACAATTTGATCTCCCTGCAAGTACAGCTTGGAACTTGAAAATAGCATTTCCTATACAGAGACTCCTACTTGCTAATGACCCAAATCTTCACTGCCAACAACACTTGACTTGTCAACCATGCGCATGTTGTACTGTTCATAAACTCTCGACCTATTCTCCGCCCACCACTGTTCTGCTTGTTTCTCACTGAACCGCTTTCGACTGGTACACAAATTCCCAGTAATGTCAACTCAAGCATAGGTATATCAATCATGAAAGATTCACTAATAGCGTTATGTCTTTTGAGATCTCAAGCAATCGTTTCATAGATGGGACCAAAAATAGAACCTGAAGCCTATAGTGTGTAGAAGTTATCAAATACAACTTCCAGTCTCGCATGTTTACACCTACAACACTTGTAGTGCTCAAATAGAAAAATGAAGGTGAAAGACAATAATGCATCTCTAAATAATCAAAAGATTATAGAATGAAACTTTCGTTAAATGGAGTCCCTTCACGATTTGTTTTTACTAAAGACTGACAAAGAAAAAGGGTGTCTCTAGACACTTGTTAAATTAACTTAAATATGCTTTTAAGTTGCATAAGGATTTCATATCCCTCTTACATATAGATTTTGTACCCCTCTCCCATATGGTCAACATATTGTACACAAACGGAGAATAAGTATTTACTTGATATGCTTAGATATTCTTAATGATTAGGTCAATATAACCAAAGAATGAAGTGTGCTTGCAGCGTATACAGGGAGCATAAGCATATGGTTGAAGTCAACATACCTAAAGCGTACTCGCTTAAGATCCTTGCCACCTCCTGGCAGGCGTGTAAGTGTTATGTATACACCAGGCTCATCTTGCTCAACCCATTCAGATTCATGACGCGATTCACCTTCTCTTGTTTTGTTCCCATTTCTAGACGCTGCTTCTACATGGCCTGTTTTGTTATGACTTGAACTGCGGTTACTTGCAGTGCTGGAACCATTAGAAAGCGACTGGCTACTTAACCCATTCATCTCATGTTCTTGGCCTGCTATTTGGCCATTCGGACGATCAATAGTAACATTAGAAATGTCATTGAAACTAGGACTTGAACCAAAGGAAGTAAATGTAGGTGATTTAACATTCCGGGTTGCTCCCACAGGTAGCCTCTCAGCCATGTCTTTTAGCTATTAGAACCATAAAGAGATAATCCATTATCAGCAGTTTGAAGCATCATTGAATTTACAAGTATTGTGAAGCGTCTAAGTTTAAAAAGATAGTAGTCAATTTAATTTTCTGAAATATTGATTAAAGCTCAAAAGTTGTCAAAGATAGACATATCATTAAAATTTGCAACTAGTGCAATCACAGAACAACTAAAGGTCAATGGACAATGAATGAGCTACCCATGAACAATCAAATGCAGGCACCACAAAAATGAGGCTGAAAAACTTGGTCATTCCGGAGTAAGAAGTATCATATCCAATACGTAAAAATTCACACATAGAGAGATTCATCACTTGCAGGGACCATTATTAACAAAATTAAGATCACTTCCTGAATGCAAAGCGTGCAATTCACTTATCCAGAAGCTTTTTATCAGATCTTTACATTATGAGTCTCTAATAGTAAATGCACACATTATTTTTTCAGTTAGGTTATGCTTGGATAAATAACGTTTGACCAACATTACCTAACAAACTTTCTCCAAAAGATCTTGACCTTTTCAATCAAACAAATGGCAGTGCAAATCACTAATTACATTAAAAATGTTAACCATGTTAATCAACAAAATAATCTTACTTGAGCAGTCAGAGACTTGATCACTTCTTTTGCTGCTTTGCATTTAGCAGTCTCCTCTCCTGCAAAGGCAATTGCTTCCTTCAGTTGTTTAGTGGTTCTTTCCAGCTCAACCTCTTGGAGTTGGGCTTTGCGAGTAAGACTATCAACCTGAGAAACAAAGATATATAAGGCATAACAAACCAAGTAGAAAACCTTAAACATAATACATGCTTGCAGTGTATCCATTGAAAAGATGGGGTCAAATTATTACTGAAATATATTATCATTGTACTAAAATTGAATCTTAGCAACTTTTCACCAAGTCATCCACTTATCACTTTAGATATGAAGTATCATAGTTGTTAAGTCAGAGGTTTAAATCCCATTCCTGTGTGATACACTAACAATAGATCCTGAAAATGCCTGATTACTTTTGTGATTTTCATGCGAAAACAAAATGTAAATTGTTGGCCAGTCAAATAAAGTCCACCCGAAATCTCAGTTAATAAAAGGGAACTAGAAATAGAATTTGACTATACGTCTCCCACTTTAATAATCGTGTCTATAGCAAAAATTAAGACAAACATATAAAGATACAAAAAGATGGTCCCGTGCATGTTCATAAAATAGCTCGTTTCCAGTAGTCTGTAAAGGTTAAACAAAATAACTCCCGTGCATGTTCATAAAATAGCTCGTTTCCAGTAGTCTGTAAAGGTTAAACAAAATAACTCATAGTGAAAAGGTAAGGTAGCAGCTCCTTAAACTTTGCCAGATGTCAAATGTTGCCCTTTCAATTTTACAATCTAAAATTAGAAGGGAAGGACTCAGATATTGGCCATCATTACAGTCCTGAACAGACACAAAAATGAACAATGATGGGGACAAAAGCATTGGTACCTGCGCCCTCAATTTGATAACCTCTTGACTAAGACTTTCATTTGTTCTTTTAGCATCATCCACAACAATTTTTGGTGAGGTAAGTCCACCAAGGGTTGGGGTTGGGGTTGTTGAGCGTGGTGGGCTGGCTCGCCTGGATATTGGAGATGTTGCACGAGAAACAATTCTTGATCCAGGAACTGAAGCTGAGAAAAACTTCTTGGATGAACCAAACATTGGGTTAAAAGATTTAGATATATTAACTCCCCACTGGGAGCCCCCATTTGGAACAGGTGAAACACGGCTGCTATTGAATTCTAACTTCTTGTTTCTCTTAGACCGGGTTTCAGCTTGCTTCAAGGACTCCATTGATGCATACCTAGCAAGCTGTGCACGAGACCTGGAGTCCAACTTCTCATCTCTGTCAACAACTTCACTATTCCCAAGATTGATGCTACCTCTCCTACTTATAGAAGAATGAGACGAACCATCAGCTTCAATGTTTTTTCTTATTTTATTGAAACAATTATCACAGACACGATATGGTTTGTTGGGATTTGGAGCCATAGAAGCCTTAAGAGACTTCTTACTACTGCAAGAGTGACAAAAAACAAGTCCACAATTATAGCAATTGTGCCGTTTTCTTTTGAAATTAAAAGGCAGGCGGCAGCCAGAACACATAGACTGATCCACACCAGAGACCCATTTGTGAAGGCAGATAGCTGCAGTAAAATTGGTGCCACAAGCAATGCTCTTTACTTGTTTGTCTTTAAGGGCGTCTACCAGTTTTGGGGAATTCCTATCATCAGTATCCCCATGTCCCAACCGGCCATTTGCTCCCTTTCCCCAGGTATAAACCTCGGTTTTGGAAGTTAAAACTGCAACATGATAGGCACCGCAAGCAATCTCCTCAACAAAACTCTTGGAGAGCTTCCCTTCAACACGAACAGGAAGCTTTCCATCAGCTTGGGTATTTCCTAACTGGCCATAAACGGGACTTCCCATTGTGTAGACATGGCCTGAGGTTGTAAGTGCAACTGTCAGACTATGTCCACAGGCGACTTGACAAAAATTGGGTTCAACAAGAGCCGCAACACATGTTGGAACTGGTCTTGGTTCCTTATCACCATGTCCAAGTCGACCTTTATCTCCATCACCCCAAGTGAACAGTTTACCTGATGAGCAATTGCTGGAACTCGAATTACCAACCATAACTTCTACAACCGCCGCAGTATGCCAAACACCACATGCTGCTCGCACAGTTCGAAGCCCCTTAAGGGATTCCACTTCCCTAGGTAATGAAACACTTTTCCGGTCCCCATGTCCCAGAACACCGAATGTCCCATCACCAAAAGTGAACAATTGCCCAGAGGAGGTCACGACAGCTGTATGCCATGGTCCACAGGAGATAAACGAAACATGTATGCCTTCCAAGGGCCCATTCACCCTTTTTGGGACCCAATGGCTAACTTCATTTCCATGTCCAAGAAGACCAAAATTATAAGTGCCATCTCCCCATGTATACAGATCACCAGAAAGGGTCACAGCACATGTATGGTACTCCCCACATGCTACAAGCTCAATATTTGAATTACTGAGAGTATCAAGAAGCTTCGGGTGCAAAACATCAGCGTCCACACCATGCCCAAGCCTGCCTCCTGATTCCTCTCCCCAGGTAAAAATTTCTCCTTGCTTGGTAACCAAAGCAGCATGTCGTCCCCCACAGGCAATGTTCTGAACATCAAGTACTACAGCAGATTCCAAGGCTTTAGGCAACAGAGAATCCATTTTTACACCAAAACAATTTCCAACTCTATGTATACCACCCCCCAGGATGCCATCTCCTGTTCCTTCTCCCCACATGAAAACATCCCCCAGGGCATCACCTTCATCATGACCAGAGCCTTGGCTAGATGAGCTAACAGCACTTGATAGGCTAACTCGAAAAGTATCCATTGCCATTGCTTTCATATGACCATGTACACTATCCGAACCTCCTGATGACAAAGACACAGAGCCACTAGCAGAATCTGAAGGGAAAAACCCCTTGGGAGGAACTGTATATAGTATTACATCTGAAAATGCCTTATCTAGACCATTCTTAGGAGGACTTTCATAAGGACTATGTATTCGGAGATGATCGCCATCCTGAAACACATAAAAAAGAAGCCCCTTTATTAAAATTTACAAATAATTTCGGATGGATAAGGAAGGGGGAGTGGAGAAGATGTGAATCAAAAAGCTACAAACCTTCTGCAAACTATCATTACTCCCAAAGGGGGAATTCAAAGGAGAGCTTCTACGAGTGTATGTCCGAGGACTATTCGCTTCAGATGGAATTCCATCACTCCTTGATTCCGTTCTACATTTTCGATGATGACTCCGTGAAATCAATGCTTTTAAACCACTAAACCACACCTCAGCTTCATCTTTATCCTTACAAATCTGGTTGAAGAAAACCAGCAAAGCATCACAATAAGCTTCATATGCAGCACAGGGAGCGAAACATAATAGGGATATCATGGCAAGAATTAACTGCATAAAATGTGCACACGGAACTATAAGCGCAATCCAAACAAAAAGCATGCAGTGAAAATCTTACCAAATCTAGAGATCTGTCATTATATATAAGAGAAAATGACTGATATTCCTTCTCAGGCCGAGGATATCTTTGAAAGATAGGCTGAAATAAAGAGACATGGCTTAATTAGTTAACTACAGACAGTACTTAAACATATGATATGCCAAATAATCATTGGACCAGTCATTTAACACTCATACAGAACATGACATAAGATATCAATAAAAATGATTGTTAAAAAGGAAAACAATAGTGGACTCAAGAAACATGTCAATTCCTTAGCAAGACACCTACAGTGCGTTGCCCAGATATGATTCGAGATACATGGCTCAGTCTAAGATGTTTTTCCTCCTTCCCAGAGAACCATATCAAAACAGATTCATCCTGAAATTAGCAACGCATTTAACCAGTCAGAATTTGTAACACAAAAAATCTAATAACAAATTTTATGTATATTGGTCAAGGAAAATGGAGATTAGAAAATCACATAATTTAAATCCTCAATACTTTCTGTTTCCCTTATCACCTTTACATTCAGTCTAGTTTAGGAAGAAACTAGACTAATTCAAAATAACACAAGGAAGAAAAGAGGAAACTAAAATTGGACATTTGACACATCAAAACTCAAGAACGGAAAAAAAAAAAAAAAGGAAGACACAAGGATCAGGTTGAATGTAAATAAATTTGACAAAATTCTATGAAACTTACATTGGAAAGACGGAAGGGGCAAAACTTGGGCTTCCCTCTTCTCCCATACTTCAGCAAGTAGGCCCCCTTCTTCAAAGCAGTGATGGCCTGTTATGTAGACAATCCAATAACTAGAATACTCAGCAAATTTGATGCACACAGTAAAAGCAAAGCTTACCCAACAGAATTGCAATATAAACAATATCTTGTAAGATCATTTTTTAAGTTTTCAAGAAACAATGTGTTTGTCCTTATGGAAAAAGCTTGTTGTTATCTGTCTTTCTTTAGTGAGGACATTAACACGAATACTAAAATGCTTTTCAGTTAGCCCTATCTCTGATAACATTAAAGCAAGAGAAGAAAAGGAAGATCCTCATGCAGTAGCTTGCTATAGAGGTCGTCTTACTCAGACCCAAATACAAATTACTCAGAATGCAACACAAAATCTTCTACACCTCCGGGTACTAAGCCACTGCAGTTCACATAAGATTGCCAAATTTCTAGTTTCACGTGTACCAAGACAACTGTTCAGGGCATTTAGAAGCACATTCTTAACTGAAGATTGCACCAACACAAATATGAACAGAATGTAACACAGCACACGGAACTCCGTACCTCACCAATCAGTCCTCCACATCATAATATCAAGCAAGAAATTACCAGGTTACCAAATTTTTCCAACAATTATTCCAACCACGCCCGAAGTTTCAAGATCAGCAAACCCCCTCAGCTTCCAATCATCCATATGAATCAATCATTACAAGAATCTAATAGTTTGAGTTGTCCCAAGACATTGAATGAGCTAATATAGAACAAGTAGCAGTTCAAATTTTGTAAACAATAATAACTTATTACCTGCTCGATGTCTCTTTCAACTGGGCCATTTCTACTAAGATCCGAGGTCATTCTATCACTCCTCAGCATTAATCCCAAAAAATTTTAAAAAAAGAAATAAAAATTTAATAGCAAAGAAAACTTATGCACAAGCAATGACAATCTGATTAGAACACCCCCATTCTCAGAAAAGCCAGACACTTGCATCACTAAGCAGGCACACAGCTTTCACCACTCCAAACCCTAACAAATCCTCAGTCAGAGGAAGCAACCGATTCGAATCTCCAGGAAAGCTCAGCTCCAGAGTCATGATCACTCACTTCAACTCCAATTCCTCCACTCTCACTACTTCAATTGCAGTTAAAGAACAAGCCAATCGACTAAAAACCCGAAGAAGTAAACCAGCGCGAGAAAACCAAAGAGACAGAGAGAGGCGGGGAGTGTATGAGCGAGAAAGAAGCAATCAAAGAAATGAGAAGGAATAGCAGTCTCCGGAAAACCGAGCGTGTTTGGAGAGGAAGAAAAAATGGGGAGAAAGTGAGGGAAAATCTAAGGAGAAAAAGAAAATGATCTAATAAAGGAGTTGATGTGCAGAGGAGAGAGAGAGAGAGAGTGAGCAAATATATTTTAACAATGAGTCCAAAGAGAGAGAGAGAGTGTGTGTGGGTGTGTGTGCTGTTGTTTATAGTAAGAGAGCGAATAAAGCGAAGGCATAGTAATGAAGGTGATCTCTGGCTGGCTGGCTCATGATTTTTCAGAACAATTAAAAAAAATAAAAATAATATGTAAATGTTTTTTTTTTTTTTCGTATATTCGTTCTCAATTACGAGAAAACACCTTTAAGCCATTCACACTCAAACTAATTCTTACTTAAATCGAGTACGTGTAGAAGCAAAACTCTTACTTAAATCGAGTACGTGTAGAAGCAAAACTCTGACCAATGTAAACGGTGTGGAAATTGGAAAAAGTAAAAGCAAAGGGTTGGAATTGGAATTCACATATCATACTTCTTAAACAGTAACAAGTCACAATTGATTAAGACCAACACCGTCACCACCACTTCCTCTGCCTCTGCACTGCACTGCACTTTATTGAAAAGTAGTGTTGTTGTTGGCTAAAATTTCTGGTCCCCTCCCCCCTCCTTTCTCTTTTTCTCTTTTCTTACTCATAGACTCAAGAGAGCCATGTAGCTATGCTAAGTGTATCTAGTATGGGTTGAAGCTTGATCTTCATCCATTCATTGCTACTTGCTAGTGCCCTATCAAAGATCAAGCTGAAGGCAACCCTTCATTTATGAGCCCCTATCTTAACTAACTTTTAAAAGTGGATCCTATTTTGTGACAGGCAGACTTTGATAATTCGGGTCACTGTCTATAGTCTGTCAAACACACGTTCTCTTATTGATTAAATGCATCTGTTGGATTGAAGAAAAGATAAGATTGCTTGTACAAATAAATCAGAGTTTCATATGCAAGTGATCATGTGCCTTACTTCATCCTCTTCAACACTTAAACTCCCAATTGCTCAAACAATGTATGGTTTAATTTAGTAAGTAGGAGGCATTGAATTAAAGTTCATGCATAAAGAGTTGGGCAACCCAAGATGTGCAACCAATTTATAATGTAAACTTGGCTCAATCACCTATGCATGCATAACTTCTCATCACATCACATGCAAAAAGGTAAATTTCTGATCTGCCATAAGCTCTGCTGTCATGGAAGTGTCCTCGAAGGATGACATTTTGAGAACAATGTAAAAATTGAAAAAAAGCTAGTAAATTTCACGCTTTCAGTTCAGGTAACACATGTGATACTGTTTATTCGCATTATCATCTGTGGTCATATACCACCTTTTATAAAGTTAGAGCAACTTGGATAAGATCTACCTCTATAGCAACTAACAAAAATAAGTATTGTCTTCATTGCCAAACTTGTCACTCATTTTGTTCGTCAATGTAAATTACACCAACAGTTCTCATAGAGTGTCCGAACCTACCAAAATAACGAACCTATGACACGGCCACATAATAAAAACAACAACGCAAATATACAAAGATGATGTACAGCCTGTATAGAAAGGACAGTTAGTTACGATTCCCTTTTGTCTTTTTCCTCTTCTTCACTTGTATTTGAGAGTTTTCTCTCATATCCTCTTGTTTCTGTCGTTTCCCATGATTTTGACATGGTATCAGAGCAGGATATACCTTGATTCATTAACACTACTCATATCATGTCTCAAAACGATGAGAATGACAGTGATATTAACACACACGAGAATGACACTAAGCTTGACTCCTATTCCATCGTAGCGTCTGAAAACCCAAGGTGTATCTTGGTGACCTCACCACTTGATGGACATAACAACCTATCGTGGAGTCGATCCATGAGGATTGCATTAGGAGCTAAAGACAAGATGGGGTTTGTAAACGATGATATAAATAAACCAGAGAACAACTCATCACTCCTTTGAAAATGGCGTACTGCAGACAAAATGGTAATCTCCTGAATCTTAAACTCCATTAGCAAAGAAATCGCTGATTCTTTTCTAGGAGTTACGTCTGTTAGAGATTTGTGGAAGGAATTGAATTCTAGATACGGAGAGAGTGATGGGCCACATATTTTCAGCTAGTGCAAGAAATAGGAAACTTAAGACAAGGGAATGGGTTGGTGACTACATATTTCACAAAGTTAAAAAAAATGTGGGATGATTTGAATTGTTTGATGCCCTTTGTGAGATGTGTCTGTGAAGCCAATGATAAAAATGGATATGTGGAGAATAATAAAGGCTTGTTCAGTCTTTGATGGGGTTAAGAGAGGAATATAGTCATGTGGTAGGATAGATTATGTTAAATGATCCGCTGCCACCGGTGAGTAAAGCCTACTCCATGATTTTGACAATAAAGAGGCAAAAAAACATATCACAAAACTATAAAGAAGGAGACCACATGAATGTAGCATTGATGGCTAAGCAGGGAAGTAACAAAAGAGCTGAGGGTAGAGACAATGGTAACTCAAGCAAATACAACAAGAGGAAATTTAATTCAAGAAAAGAGGACAAGTATTGTGAACACTGTCACAAAAAGGTGCATACTATCTGAAAAACCGAAGGGGTTAATAGTTTCGCAAACTTTCCAATTCGTTTCTAGCAAACAAAAAAATCAGAAAAATTAAGAGAACCAAAAAAAAAATCAACATCAAAAATTTGGTAACGCAGTTCGGCACACCTTGCTTACGTCTGCGGAGCCCTCACCTAGCTTAATAACTTTCACCGAAGTATAATAGATTTACTCAAGGCTTTATTGAGCCGACACCACTCAACTCTTGACACTATCTCTTAACCTCACTTCCCGTGAAAGATTTTAGATCGG
>JAOSBL010000008.1:22015514-22037219 GCA_027568915.1 Erythroxylum roraimae
TACATAGATATATATATACACACAGGTTGATCTACCGCTTGTTGAGCCAAAAGATACTTATCATCCTAAACAAGTCTATCAATTCTCCCCATCTGAAGAATCTGGCAGTTTCTTCCATCTGCCGTTACACAATCTGAGAAACTTGACAACATCGTTCCACCTCAATCACCCGAAGAACTAGGTTCTGCAGCCTCATCTTCACTGAAACTAGATGGCCTCTCAATTGCAGGTCTATGTAAGACATAAAAGCTCAAGCAGTGTCAGATGCTGTATGAAGGTCAATTGAACATTTGGAATGCTAAATTTGATAACTGAATGTTAAAAGTTTTACAGAAAAAACAAACATGAGCCATGCACACTGCTCAATCACTCCAACATGAATTCCTTACTCTTTTTGCTTCTTTTATTTTGGTAGTAGGGGAAGGAAAGAGGGATTTCAGTTGGGTTGTTTCCAAATATTGTCCATCATGTACAAAAGTCTCAATCGTCCTTGATTTTGAATAACTTATTGAATAATCAAAGTCTTCTTACACATGCATCTGTCCCAGTACCGCCTGATATACTTGTGAAAAACCAATGATTACTAAAAAGAACAGAAACAGAGACATACACACTCTCAACTAAACTTCCAACAAATTCTTAATAAAAAATGAGTTGGACTGGGGACATAAATCCCTTCAGTCCATTTCACTTGTTTTTGAGCCACATTATATCCAACATATCTATCATTAAGAATAGTACAACAATTAATATCGTAAAAGTCTACTGACCCTTTAGTTGGAATCTTCCTTGGGGCTATGTCAGGAAATGATGCTCTCGATGCATATTCTTGCGGCAGAATCTCAACTCTTGATCGTTTTGCAACCTTCAAAATTCGGCCAAACAATTGGGAATTATCAAACCACGATACATAAATACAATGTCTCTGTTTATCAAATAGATAAGTATCTAGATGATATGCAGCATCGAGGTGATATTACAAGAGGTTAACCACCGGTTTTACTCACCTTTTTCTCATTTTCTGGACGCTTATTTACTCTAACTGGGTCACCGTACTCTTCTATTTCCTTCATTTCTCTAAAAAGTTTATTTTCCTGCAAACATCCCACATGCCAGTTAGCAATAAACCAACACTATTGTCAAGAAAGCTGTTAAATGTCAGAAGGTAACAAATGTCAACCTTTGCTATCCTTCGATATGGTGCTCCCCATTCTATGTTAGAAGATTTGCCAGACCCAAGCTTTAATTTTGAAGGTTTAGGCACAAAATCATCGTGTTCACCCATCTTCGGACTCCCAGTATCATAACGATGCAACCATGGCTCCATCTGCTCCCTCTCATGTCTCCTTCCCTCAGGGCTATGGTCGTTGGAAACAGAATCTGATTTCATTCCTTCAATGCCATGTTTGGAAATCATGCTATATTTTCTTTTGCTGCCATAAGCAGACATTTCACCCGCAACATCATCATAACAATCCATGGGAGAATTCCCACCAGGGTTGAAGTTGGAATAATTATAAGAAGAAGACTTGTTCTTTTGCTTCTTGTGAGATTTCCTCTCGAAAGAATCAGATCCATGCTTGGGCTCACACTTTGGCACTTCCAGATATGAGTCTGGAGAAGTCATATGACTGCTTCGTGCATCATAATTCTTTATAAACAGACATTTTAATTCAGAAGGTAAGTTTGGCCTCAATTCCCAATTATACAAAGTTTTCATTATAAAAAACACTAGCAACAGTGGAAAATTCTACTTCTGAAGATGCAGAAACAATATCTTTGTAATGCAACTAATCCAAAATATTATCTCTTATTTCTCTTCTAGTCAACACAAGGCATAAATATTGGTAATTATACCACTTTATTTAACTAATACGCAACTCAATCCACATGATGATACACAAAAAGAAAATTAAAAAAATTAAATCTTCCCAAAGACATAGTTAAGTAATCTTTCATCTAGCAAACAATTTGTGTATTTACCTCACAGGATTAATAACTACTCTCAGTTCAGACAAAATAATTGCGGTATGTTAAGTTTTAAAGGAATTAGTTATATTGAGAGATGGACGAGTATAGGACCTCCTTGAAACATTTATGTACCTTTTGCAATTGCTTAACATGTTCAAGGTTCTTCTAAGTTAGGCCTCTTTTCTTTCTGTACTTGGGTCATAATCTTAGACGACAAAAAGAAAACTATTTGACTTCACAGGATTAATAACTATGTTAGTCTCAAACCAAAATAACAAAGATAAATTGTTGAATTTTAGAAAGATCAATTGTGACTTTCTGGCTACAAATGATCAAGATTCTCTGATGCTATTTTTCCTATAGATTCCATGGAGTCATAACCTTACACTGAGTAATATATCCTATTAAAATATTAATAAGGTGAAAAGAAACAACTTACAGTTAAACTGGAGTGCTTTCTAATTCCAGGAACATCAGGAGAATGGATCCGAGCAAGATCACCAACATAGAATGATCCTGCATATGTGTTTTAGCATTAAATGATAAAGATAATTACAAATCCCATCGGATATTCACAGTCATAACAGAATAATATACTGATCAAACTAGTGGTATACATCATAGGACCAAGGAAATGCGACTGGCTAAGAGGTAACACCAAGAGTCACAACATATTCGATTGAGAACAAGCCAAAAAATTAAACTTAGGCATACCAGAAGGAACTTATCTTCTTATCCCAGACACATGTTGTAGCTCATAAACAAGTTTCAAGGTCTGTGGTTATAAAAATCAGATTTTTAGCTCTGACTCGATAGAAATAAGAAAATCAAACCAATAGATTATGCCAGTCAACAATCTTTACGACATCATACTAGATTGGCTTTTTCAGAAGCTCCTCTCTTCTAAATAGCTACAGTCACTTAATCATCCCATGCTACCTAAGGATCATAGAAATGTCCACGTTTGCATTTTAGCCCTATTCAACTATTGGCAAACCAGTTTTATAAGAAAATTGTGGAAATAACTAAGAAGTTAATTATAAGGCATCCCAGTCTACTACTACACTTCGCAAATTCGATATAAATAGTTTATTGAAGGAATTTGGCTCACCAGTTACTGTATCCCTGCTTGGCAAGATGAATGCATCAGGAGGAAGTTCCTGGAATTCAACACCAAGTGGAGGACCATCTTCCCTATAGTTCCTGCCCAACTGCCTCTTGACAGCAGTTATAGCTGCATTTTCAATTTCACCCTTCACTTTCAAATATCCTGATGGTTTATGACCCAAGCTAGCTGCACTTTTTGGAATCAATGGCATGTTGGCCCCATTCTGCGTGAGATACCTCAAACCTTCCATATCAAAGTGGTTCGCGTTTTGAGGGAAAATTTTATCTTGCAAGGATGAACCACTTTCTGAAGATGTATCATCCATGTGACCAGAACTCACTCTGTATCGGCTGGTATAATCATGGGTGACATCAGCAGCAGAAATGTCATGGCCATAAAGCCTCTCGCTCTCAGCGTCCCTCGCATCAATATTTCTGTAATCACCTTGTTTAGTACTGCCACAAGAATCCTGTCGCAATCCACTACCACGATCCTGAATAATACCGCTAGACCGATCAAGTCTTCCATTAGCATAGGTCTCATCTCTCAAAGATTTATTATCCTTTAATCTTCTGTGGCAAAACCAACTAGATATTTGTTTTTCCGTCAATCCTATATGTTGTGCAAGTTTTGATTTCATTTCTTCTGTGGGGTATTTGTGCTCTGAGAAAACAAAACATTTCACCTTCAAGATGATATATAACTAAGCTCTGAAGCCTGCAACAAATAGAAAGACTGAGAAGTGATTGTACCATTGTAGAAGTTCTCCAAAGCGATAACCTGTGCTGGTGTCTTGAGTTTCCTTTTGTTATTCTTATCTGTAGGAACTCTATTTTCTTCGGAGTGTGCCTCACTCATATCTAATTTGAAAAACATATACAAGAAAGATAAATCATTAAAACCATCAGAGTCCCATTGACGCCAAGCTCAAGTATTAGAAATTTCAACCCATTAAAAAATGAAGCCTGTAAGTGGACATAAAATAAGTAACATAGGAGTGCAACAAGAAAAACCCACTCAAAGACATGTATTTAACTCAGGACTTTATGTTTTACAGCACCACCTTTTTTTTTTGCAGCACTTGCTACTAGAAATATTAATGCAAGGAAACCCCAAGAACAAGTTATCAGGGCAAAATTACTAAAATGGTGAAGACTTCTTTAAAAGCGTTGAAATCCAGTTGAGGTACCTAACATTATCCCCAAATTAGAGAACTAGTGCCTTTGGAAAAGATTAGTCATATGGAGAACAACAGTAGGACTAACTATCAGTCTTCGCCCCTGTTATCATGCATCAGAAAAAAATTGGCCGGTCCAACCTTGCAATCAAATTGGTCAGATCCATATAACAACTTTTCCACATTCTTTAAGTAACAGAAAAATCCATTACGTGAAACATCAGATTTGAAAGAGCTACAAGAATCTGCATAAGAATTAAACAAAGAAGAAAGCCATTCACATGCAATCTGCCTTCCGTTGAACCTCTTCATTTAACTCTAGAAGCAAAATCAAGAAATGTTTGAAATATCAGGCACTTGTAACTCAGCCCTCCCCAAGAAACATGTTGTATCAGAGGTTGACCAAAAAACAAAAAAGACTAGATTAAGATTGCAGACAAATTAAACTCAGAGAAGGACTCAATCGGACAACTGAGCAATAGACTTGTTTGCACGATTATGGCAGAGCAAACAAAAGGTCCAAAGATAGTAGCCAAAATTTTACGTTTCTAACAAAGCAACGGAAACAGCTGGAACAGCAAATCCGAAGGCAAAAACAATAAAAGTATAATTTCCCAGAAAAATCCTCAGTTTTCTTGTCGACCAATGAATCACCCTGAACCAAAAATCTAAACACAGGAAGTCCATCAGGCATTAACTGGTTGTTGAAAACGGTGCTGGTGAATGCAGAAAAAACTCAAGTTTCCAGTCTTAAAGTTCCAATTTTCAGTCGCTCACCAAAAAGGAAAATTCAATAAAGGAACATTCCCAAACAGAAATTACAAGATAAAGACCAAAAAACTAAATTTAAAGAAAAAAAAGGTAAGAACCCAGTTCTCTAAAACAACCGTAGGTTGAGGAAAAGAGGAACAAATTTTAACCTTCCATGCCTTGTCCCTCCTTGGGATTCTCTCTTTTTCTCTTAGATTGGCTCCAAAAGAGAACCCCGTCAAGAGTGTAATCGCAGAATCGTTTACACAGCTACCAGGGAAAACGGAAAATTGAGTCTCATTGGGTACGACAGCAGCCCTCTTGACATCTACCCATATCCTAATTCTACACTGACAGACGGTAAGAGGGTCCGAAAGAGGCAAAGAAGGTATTTTGATTTTTATTATCCGGGTCTTAGGGGTGGCTTGCGTATGTGTGATTTGATTCAAATCACAGTGTTATGTCTTTTAGGCTATTGATTATACTAAACCGCACTTTGTGGGTTTATCTTAGAAGTTTAACCTTCTCTGCTTTTTAAGTTTCCCAGCAAAATAAGAACACATTCCCCATTCCGACAAGAAACAATTAAAGGCTTAGTACTTACGATTCGCTGTCCTCTTGCTGTGGGTCGGATTTAACTCTGGGCCTTTTCTTATTATTTATGCATCCTGAAAAAGTGAACATCCGCCAACTACTTCGAGTAAACTGTACATCTATAAGCATTTCGCTTCACAGAAAATTGTTGAGGTCAATTTTTTCAATGTAGTACAATTCTTTTGTCTTTTCATCAATCCCAAACTTGGGTCGTGCTTCCACTTTTATAGTTTCAACCTTTAGCCTCGAATAAGAGACAAAATCACTAAAATGAAGGTACTGGTGAAGAAAGTTGAGGAAGAGAACAAAAGGACAGCAAACTAGGACCATCTTACGGAACACACAGTTCTCACCTCAACAAATATGATATTAAGATGGGTAGATAGAAACAAACATTGTCTCAGCTAAAAATTGCCTCAAAATGTATTATTTTTCTGCTTTGATTCCAGAATGTGTCAGGTTGAGTAAGTTAGCCAAGATTTAGATTGTAAAGGCTTTTTTCTGAGTCCTTAAATAGATAACTACTCGGACTCTCTTCCTGATGATTGTAAAGGCTTTTCTGAGTCCTCAAATAGACAACTACTCGGACTCTCTTCCTGATTGCTACAAAGGGCCTTGGCTTTCAGTGGTTCCAAATCACTCCACCTTTTTGGTAGAGTTTGTTTTATCGCCTCCTTCAGATGACCCACCAGCCTTGGACTCGTCAAACTCCATTAACTGCATATTTGTCGGAAGACATCACCCGTGTTACTTTAATAGCATAAGCTTGGCTTTAAAATAAAAACATGAGAACAAGCCAAGTAAAATTAGCAACCATTCACATTTGGCCACTTTACAGAAGTTGAATGATTCTAGCAGGATGGAATATTAAATCTTACTTGCTTTTGATATAGCGATTGTACATAAATCATGGAAATATGTCCTTTCCTTTACCCAACTAGTCGCTAAGATGAAGACATAAACTAATTTATAATGCTGACTCTAAAGTCAGCAACATAAAACTCCCATGTGAATCCATATTAAACTGCGGGACAAAAAGAAGAGAAAAGAAAAAGACTTCAAAGAAGGTGTTGAACAAACCGGTTTGACTTCACCATTCCATAGGACATGAGCAGCCAAGAATCCTATTACAGCTGGCACAATATACAAAAGCGCAGGCTGCAAATATAGGGAAACCATGGCATGTATAAACCAAAGATTCAAATTTAAAAAAAATGAAAGGGGACCAAAATAGCAAGAGCCCATTGAGTCAACTTACCTGTGCAGCTTGGAACCAGTTCATGACAATAATCGTAAGGACCAAACCGACTGTATACCCCAGAAAAGCACTCTTAAAGTACTGACTATCTTTTCCTCTAGAGACATCAAATCTCAATGCCAGAGCAACAAATATACCTAAAAGTTTTTTTTTTAAAAAAAAAGCATTTCAAAGTGAGAATCGAAAGAAGTGATCGTCATCTATTGGCTCCAAATTGAATTTTAAGAACTTACCAGGAATTACAATGTCACCCAGCCCAAGCATAGAAAATGGCCGTGCAGCATCTGCTGTTGGGAATAGAAGCTATGAAGAGTTGAACCTTTCCAATTAGCATACAGTAAAAAAACCACGATGAGTTTTACAGCCAGAGATAAACTAATTGTAGATAGAACACTAACCTTGATTGGAGCATCAAAAGATTTAGCGACACTAACCATCACAGGAGTGAAGAAAACCCAAAAGATATCATATACAAACAGTCCAGCCTACAGTAATTAGGAAGGAAAACATGCTTGTCATGATAGTACAGGTATTATCCTTGCCATGATCAATCAAGGCAGACACATTATAAAACCATATAAATGAATCCAGAATCCAATATTAAACATAAAGAACTTAAATTAGGGCATGCGTGCAAGGTTCATAACATGAGGAACATGACAGTTACAGGTCATGGCAAACAGCAATTCTTTCAGGAATCTAGCCCTTTTTCTGTGTAACTACATCAATACTAGGATTAATGGTGAACAGTTCCAAATGAATATAAGATTAATGCTTATATATCTTGGATGCTAGATTAGAGGATCAAAATTGCAGGGATATCTGTAGAAGCACTTGCATTGTAATAAAGCCACATGCTAATTAGAGGAGTATAGCAAAAGCAATGGTGATGAATGAGTTTAGTTATAATATTAGTGACAATGTGATCCAAATATGATAGAACTTTTAAATCATGGCAATATCCTCAATTGCACTAATGGTGATGGTGCTTGTTGAAGGTGGAGATCGTAAAAGTAGGAAAACAAGACAAATGAGTCAATGGAAGGTCATGCAAATGAGACCCAAAAAAAATTCGATAGTAAAGCAAGCCAGCTTCATAAAGTTTAATAGAATCACAGCCAACATGAACATCCAATAGGAAATTAAACATAAGTATTGAAAATATTTTAGAAACAGAAAGTAAATTCAATTACCAAGAGGATAGCACCAGTCTTAAATGACCCAAGGGAAAGCATTTCAATACCCTGCAAGAAAACATATGTAAATCCTTGGGACTTCAAAGATAGACTTAGAGCAGTTGAACCTTAAATACTTGCAGACAACACCCGCCTGAATGCAGAAAGCCAAGCCCAATATATTGTTAGCCAGCCAATGCTTTTGAGAAGCATACCATGCACAAAAAAATGTTCCAGGTATTGCTGCAATGATCTGAGATCTTGTGAACTCAATCTCCAAAGCTGCGTAAGAAAGGTAAAGGGAAAAACATCATTCTGCATAATGCAAGCAAGATATCAACTAGATCAAGCACAAGCAATAAATTGGCAAACTAACTGATTGAACAAGTGGACAACCTTAACCTTCTAACACTAGTTTGAACAGAAAAGACCTAGCAGTGGCATCTAACAAAGTACAAAATTTTTCCATAACCAGATCAGAAGTAACAATTTTTTCCAGCATAAACAGATGTTTCAAGTGCATAAGAACATAAGTATGACCATCTAACTCATCAAAATCCACCTTTGAAACACAGGGGCAGGTACCAAAATATAAGCATTAGCAATTACCCTTAACTAAGATCAAAAAATGATATAACAAGCTGCAAATCACTCTGGTTAAGGGCTAGTCTCAAGGTTATTAGGTTACTTCCACAATCATTATGCAAAAAGAAGCAAGGGCAGCAAACTTCAAAATTGCATTGAGAAAACAGATACAATAAAATCCTCTGGAAACTTACATCCAAAGTTCAATCCAAGCAAAAATTATATAAACATACTAACTAATACATTTGATACAAAATTAATGCCAAACTAACAAGAAAATTTAACACAATATTAGTTTAATTTGCAACACAAAATGTGAAAGGATTGTAAGAGCATCACTTACAACGAACATATGGAAAATGCCAGACAATAGAGTCATCATTCCAACGCTTAGGAAGAAAACGCTTCATAGCTGGTAGCAATGTTGCCCTGGGAAAAGCGGAAACAAGAAAAATATAACAAAATAATGTCAAAAAATCACAATCAATCATCTTTATGAGGATATTAACTATTAAAATCAAATCAATTGTGGAAAGAACTTACGAAAGAGCAACAATTCCAAGAACGAAAAAGTAGCATGTCAGCACAGCATTAACCAAGTCTTTAGAAAGAAACTTAAAGAGTAAGAACAGAGATAACAGCATTGCACTCCCTACAAAGGGAAATCGCATCGCATGTTCATTGGACATGGTTTCCTGGAAGTTAAACAGCATATTAGGTATTGCCCGTATATATCCATGAAATTATAATAAAACAAATAAACAAGTGAATTCTTACTGTAGGAGGTGTTGGCTTGACAGATCGGTAACAACCAACGTAGACTGCAAGACAGGCAGTCAAGATGACATTTATGTTTGGCTCTACCTTCACAACAAGGGGTGCAAGGGTGAGACCTGCATTCAATTATTTGAATAGTGTTAGACAAGGTTCAAGTAACAAACCTCATTGACAAAAGAAAGGTGCCAGTAAAAGTGCTCAAAAGTCAAAACCCAATATTCATACTCAGTGCAATGGTTTTCCTGAATTATCCAACTTATATTAATTACATATAATTTAAATAACTGCAAATGAACAGCTTTAATTCAGCCATATAACCAAAAAACAAATGTAAACCTGCTAAAGCCACATTAGCCATACGCTCACAATTCTTCATCTTCTATTCAACACAAACCCTCTAGTGAAATTCAATTAATCAGCCGTTCGCAAAAGTAAAGTCTTGCGAAAGTCTTGACGATCAATCAAAACGTATCCCCCGGTTCGCCTCTTTAGCGATCAAAAAATTCCTGCACTTCGAATTTTAAAGATAGAGATCACCAACAAAATAACACAATACTTTGGCGTCAAATTTCAATCCTTTCAGTTGCTAAGCAGCACAAATCATGAGATTCACAACTTAATACATCACCACATATTCAGGATGATAAATCAAAACCAAAATGAGAATAATGGCCACTAAAAGATGGTTTCTTGAATCACAAATGAAAATTAAAACAATTATAGTCTTAATTTTCTCAAGAAGCAAACAGGGAATAAGAAATTAAAGAACAAAAAAATGAAATCAACACAAGAATATAACAACAGTTGGACAAGGAGAGAATATAATGACATTTAGAGAAAGAGAAAGCAGGGATTTTGGTACCAAATAGCAAATACACCTTCTCTCTCTAAAGGTTGCCGGTAAAGTGCAGATCGGAGTCGCCGTCAAGAGAGAGAGAGCGTATGTGTTTGAAAGTAGAGAGTTTTCTGGTTTTTTGCAGAGCAGAGATAGGGTTTAAACATTTCTTCTTCCTGTTTTTTTTTTTTCCGGTTAAAAGAGACAGGTTAAAGAGTTAATACAGACGACAGACCTGTCACTTAATGATACGTTCAATGTCAGTTGAATTGTATGGTCTCGTACACGTGTTTGGTGCTTATTGGTCGTTGACGGTGAAAGATTAGTCACCAGTGAAAATTTCACACATTTACTGTGATTAAGATAGCCACGTCGTCAGAGGTTGGTTCAACCAATCATGAATTGCCATCTCAGCATTCAAAAATATCTTTCCGCTGCAGCCGCATCGCAGGAGATGTCCACTGTTGCGTTGTTGGGCTACCACTTCGAACAAGGGCCTTTGCTTTGTGTTAGTTGCCGCTTCATCTTACTCTCTCTCTTTTGTCCTGTCCTGCGTGCAGTTGCTACGCATCGATCAGTTCGAAGGAATTCAAAACACACCAATCTCTACATGCCCATTAAAGAAAACTAGAAGATTGGTCCAACAATTGCTTGATATTCCCTTAAAAATGGCGGTTCAGGGAGTACTTTCTCGTATACGGTCACATACAACGTCTAAAACGTACAGAGTTCTTTACTTCGTCACTTCTCTTAGATGCCCTTTTCCACACTTTGCGTTTAGATGTATACAAACGCGCGGAGTCTCTCAAAGTCCCAATCAAGAACGAGTTTCGTCAACAGTACTAGCTGATTCTATGTTGGTTGAGAAAGTTCTCTTCAATTTAAAGCAAGGTAATTTGAGTTCTTTCCATAGTTCTCGATTTCGCTTGAGCTCATTAATCGTAGTTGAGGTATTATCCCGCTGCGGCGATAATTTGCAGCTGGCCCAGAGATTTGTAGATTATGTTGTTTCACATAGTACTACTATTAATCATTCATCGAACTCGTTGAGTGCAATGATTGATATTTTGGTTCGTTGTAGGAGGTTGTCCGAAGCTCAAGCTTTGATCCTTAGAATGGTCAGGAGAAGTGGAGCATCGAGGGTTGAGATTGTCGAGTCTTTGTTATCAACAAATGGTGTTTGGAAGTCGAATGGTCTAGTGTTTGATTTGCTGGTTAGAACATATGTCCAAGCTAGGAAGTTAAGGGAAGCAACTGAGGTGTTTAGAATCTTGCGATTTAAGGGGCTTTCTTTGTCCATAAATGCTTGCAATAGTCTTCTTGGAGGGATAGTGAAAGTTGGATGGGGGGATTTGGTGTCAGAAGTGTATAGGGAAATTGCTAGAACTGGGATTGCAATGAATGTGTATACATTAAATATTATGGTCAATGCATTGTGTAAAGATCGTAGATTTGATGATGTGAAGTCATTCATTTCGGAGATGGAGGAAAAGGCGATTTTTGCAGATAGTGTGACTTATAATACTCTCATCAATGCATATTGTCGCGAAGGACTTTTGAAAGAAGCATTCGAGGTAATGAACTCGATGTCGGACAAAGGGATGAAACCAGGACTTTTGACATATAATGCTATCATAACTGGTTTGTGTAAAAAGGGAAAATATACAAGGGCAAGGGAAGTTCTCAATGAGATGATGGGCAATGGGTTGAGTCCTGATACTACTACTTATAACACATTACTTGGTGAGAGTTGTAGAAAAGAAAATATTCTTGAAGCTGAAGAAATTTTTAATGAGATGGTGCATCGAGGTGTGGTTCCTGATCTCCATAGCTTCGGTTCTCTTATTGGGTTGTTTTCAAAAAATGGAATTCTTGATAAGGCCTTCAAGTACTTTAGAGATATAGAGATTTTTGGACTGGTTCCAGATAATGTTATTTATACTATCCTCATAGATGGGTATTGTAAGCATGGCATGTTGTCAAAGGCTTTGAGGATGCGAGATAAAATGCTTGAGCAGGGTTGCGTATTGGATGTGGTGACATATAACACATTATTAAATGGGTTGTGCAAAGAGAAGATGCTTACTGATGTTGATGAACTGTATAATGAGATGATAGAAAGGGGTGTTCTTCCTGATTTTTACACGTTTACCACACTTATTCATGGACATTGTAAGGTTGGGAATATGCAAAAGGCGCTATGTTTGTTTGGAAAAATGACTCAAAGGAATATCAAACCAGATATTGTGACATATAACACACTGATTGATGGATTTTGTAAGGTAGGTGACATGGAGAAAGCAAATGAGTTATGGCATGGTATGATCTCTAGGCAGATTTTTCCTAATAAAATTTCCTATGCTATACTCATAAATGCTCATTGTAGCATGGGCTGTGTGTCAGAGGCCTTTAGATTGTGGGATGAAATGATCGAAAAAGGTATTAACCCCTCTCTCGTGACATGTAATACGGTTGTGAAGGGCTATTGCAGATCAGGTAATGCATCAAAAGCATACGAGTTCTTTGGTAAGATGATTTCTCAGGGGGTTGGTCCTGACAGCATTACATATAATACCCTCATCAATGGATTTGTGAGGGAAGAAAACATGAATAAAGCATTTGTTTTGATCGATAGCATGGAAAAGGAAGGGCTGATGCCCGATATCATTACCTATAATGTAATTTTGAATGGATTCTGTAGGGCTGGTAGAATGCAGGAGGCCAGAAACATATTCCAGAAAATGATTGAGAAAGGGATAGATCCTGATAGATCCACGTACACGGCATTGATAAATGGTCATGTCTCCCAGGAAAACATGAAAGAGGCATTTAGATATCACGATGAAATGCTGCAGAGGGGATTTGTCCCAGATGATGACTTCTAGTTCCATCCACAAGCAGCTTCTTGTCATTATTGCGAAATGATATGTGGACAAGCCAACCAGGACAGCCTGATTGATCTGTTTAATGATAAAGCTGCAACAGAGATGCTGCTAGAACTTGTTTCACCGGCGCTGCACTTTCTGAATATCATTGGTTCACTGCCAGGTTGGGTATCATGTTGGTGATCCTTCACTTTATTTGACATTGTACTATCACCAACTTTGATATAAAAGTATGATTTTTTAGTTCAATATTAATTCACTTATCTTTCGTGTAGAGCTGTGCACAGAAAACATAAAGTTGAGCTTCACTCCATTACAAATTCCTGGCTCAGGAGTATGAACCTTTTCAGATTACGCATGGCTGAACTGGTGGTTGTCGCCAGAATCTCTAGACGTTCTTGGAATAACCATAAACTTTATTGAGATAGGTAACCTAACCTACATTTTTCTTCTTTTTTATGTAGAAGCTTTTGGTATATAGATATCTTAGATTTTGGGCCAGTCTCTGGGATAATGAAATGCATTTAAACCTGCATGATAGCAAGAAACATCTTCAGAGCAAGAGTTGTAATTTTATGCATCATATGCCTTCAGAAGCATTATAATGGAAATCATAGTCAAAAGTTTTGCAAGCCATGGTTTTGATACTCTTTTTCACTTGGCAATTTTTACTGTATGCAAGTTTTCTTTCTTTTTACAGGTTTTTGTGGATCACATTGCCTGGCCAGCAGGTCAGGAGCCGTTAAGAGTAGGGATAGCAATGGGTTCGGTTCGGTTCGGTTCGGGTATTACTCTACTCATATTTATATCTATTTTTTATAGCTCAACCCATATCTATATTCATATTCCATCGGTTTTTACGATTAACTACTCATATCTAAATTCATTGGATTGTTCGAGTTTTTGGATATCAATCGCATTGTATAGCACATAAAAATATAACTTCTAAATAAAAAATATAAATGGTAGATTTTTGCGAACGCTCCAAATCAAAATTACTTTAATAATAATAAGTCAAGATTTTGATTTGTATGCCTTAAAAATCATAAAATTGGAATAATAAAAATTATAATGTCTAAAGCAAAGAAAACATATATTTTTTACAATCAAGAACTGGAACAAAGACTAAAATATCCAAAGCTTCAAATTGTCTTTGTGTGAACTCCACAGCATTTAAAACTCTATCTCAATATCATTTGTATTATTATCATCCTATAAGAAAATAAAATATGATGAAAAATGTGAGGACTGAGGAGTAAAATGGGAATTTTAAAGTTATTTCTTCTTAGAAAATATTAATATTTTATTATATTTAACTATAAATATTCAAGAAAAACAGAAAAAATAGAGTTAATAAGAAACGGGTAGGATATAAGTATCCATCGGTTCAGGTTATCATTAGATCCATATCTAAATTCAAATTCACATCTATTTTTTAGCATCCATTTAAAATATATTTAAATTTTATTTTTTAGCGTTCATATTTATTTTTTGAGTCGGATAATGCAAATATTAATCGGTTGAAAACTCACTGCTATCTCTAACGAAGAAAGAGGTTAAAAAACCAAAAAAGCCATGGTTCTATGACGGAGGGACATGGGGCCAATGCCACTGGCCCCCCAAATTATAAAAAAATTAAATATTTTTTATTTTTAATATATATATATATATATATATAAACGAAGTTATTTAGGAGTTAGTGATATACTGGACCTCTTAAAATTTAAAAAATTAAATATTTAGACTTCTTATTTTAAATTCATAGCCACGTAACTGGTTCTATGGGAAACAGTAGTACCTTGTATGTAGTAGTTACAGTAGTACCTTCGTATGTAGTAGTTACAATCAACTCTTTTTTTTTTCTTTCAGTAGTGGGATAAAACATAGAATTGATTAAACATAGAATTGATTAATCGAAGGATGGCTTTTTCCACGATTGTCTTAATCTATTAATTTCCTCTTTGTTTTGATTTGACCATTTCTTTTTTGGTTTACTAAGTCGAGAGAGACTCATCATATTTGATAAGGAACTCTTGGACCCCATATCCAATAATTCAGCAGAGTCTCGCTTAGGAAATTAAGACTAAGGCTATGAACATGAAATCACAACGATGAAAGCTTAATATCAAAAATTGTCAACATCATAATCACGCACCGTGTTAGTTAGTTTACTTCCAACGGCGGATGTATATTGCGGCGACGGTATTAATTTCAAGCTTCCATTTTTCTATTTCCAAGGGTCTACAGCCGACAAGTCAAAATGTTTCACATGCCGTTCTAATTCATAATCACTAATTTAGAGATAATATCGGAATTAGTCAAGAGTGGTGATCTATTATCATTTGAGACGTTGAGAATGAAGAACTATATGCTAAAAGCAACTTATCCAATAATCTATATTAGAAGAATCACATAAAAGTTAAAATTAAAAGTAATTTATATAAAACCAATTAAGTTGGCCTCACACAACAGCTTAAGTTATTGTAGTGAAACGATTACTTAACATCATATCAGAATCTTTGTGACCAAGTGGTCGTGAGTTCAAATCCTACCACCTACCTATTATTCAACATAAGGTAAAGTGAGTCTGTGCAAGTTTCAAGCCCAAAGGGCTTTCACTTGAAGAAATGTGTTAGTAAATATATAAAACCAATTAAATTGGCTTAACACAACAGCTTAAGCTATTATAGTGAAACGGTCATTTAATAATTTAAAGGTTTCGGGTTAACAAGCCTAAATGATTTGAGTGAATATGAGTTTTTTATATATAGAGAGAACCCTTAATGTTATATTCCTAATTTATGATGAACAAATTAAAAATAAGTAGTGTGTATAATTCTTAAGAAAGCGGTGGAGTTTCTTTTATGATATTCATTATTGGAAAAGGTGGACAACCTATAATAAGTATCTTTTGAAAAGTCAAAAGCCAAAAGAAGTCATAATACCTCAAAACACGTCTATTCCAATATATTCAACTACATGTTCGTAATCAAATTTTATTTTTGTAAGGGGGTGATGAAAATTGGGGGAGTGATTGTTTTGTCATTTTTGTATTTCTTGTACTTTATATGATATATTTTGAGTAAATTTATGTTATGTTCATGTATAGATATTTTCGATGTTTTAAAAATCAGACCGAACATGGAATCAGTCAAAGGAAAGGTGCAAGGTTTAAAGGTTCAACCGGTAATGAATTACTATAAAATCGGTATACAATAAATAAGAAGTAAAATTTATAAGAATAAGTAAAAATAAAATATTTTATTGAAATAAAAAAAAACCAATGTCTATTATTATATAATAAATTAATAATAAATAAATATGAATCTAATATAAAACTTAAAAGAACATTAAAAATCAAAATTGTATTTGTGAAAGAGGTTGTATCTCGTTATTGTCAAAAGCTTCAAATTCTTCAACGCTATTTAAAGACCCGTAACTATGCTTTCATCTAAAGTATTTGCATCAACTTCTTCTACTACATTTAAATAAATTACAAATTAGTAATGTATGAAATTATTCTCAATTGTAAATTTGTAATACATTATACTTTTAACTTAAATATGATCAAAATAAGATATAAATTGACCATCAGTAGATGTTTTTAATTCATTCGTTGTGACAAATACATTTTCTTCATAAATCGCCTTTTCAAGTTTATTATAATTAAGATCAGGCGATGATTCTTCTTCTTCGATCCAAAAATCAGTGTGTTCAATACAATCAATGTCAACTGGATCATAAGTTTTCTTTTTACTACGCGCTCTGAATACATAATAGAGAAATTATAAAGTCAATAATAAGAATAAAATTAATGAAATAAAAATAAAACTATAAAATACTTATTATGCATTCTCAAATTATAAGTAGTGTAGACAAGGTCATTAAGTCTTTGATGTTCCAAACAATTTTGTTTCTTTGTATAAATACGTTCAAAAACGCTCCAATTACATTCGCAACCTGATGCAAAAGCTGTTTGACTGAGTAATCTAATAGCGAGTTTTCTCAATATTGGAACACTGTCACCGAATAATCTCAATCCCTCATTTGTATTTTAAATTAATAGTTATGATAAAAACATATATTAACAATAAATAAAGAATGAATTAAAAGTATAAAACTTACCTGGCTGCATTTTTTCATCATAAGTTCTCTCTTTGCTGATGATCTAGCAAAACTCCCTAAACTTTCACGATACAATTTAATTTCATTTATCGCTTGTGATTGCTATTCAATAAGGAGAATACCTTTGCTTTCAATCACATCAACACAAACTACACATAATATTAATTATACGTACGTCTTCACTATATAAGCAATAAGGATTGAGAAAATAAGCTAGTAAGTAGATCTTTTGGGTAAGATGCTTATCCCATCGTCGGTCAATAATATCTATATACAACTTTTACAATTTCTCCTTCCCTTTAAAAAGATCTATAATTATTTTGTGAGTTCTATACATACCATCATATATATACCCCAAAGTCGACTTCTCAGCTGAATCAAACCTCAACAACCTTGTAAGTGAAGCCACAATCTTCACGATGATTAAGCAAGCATCCCAAAATCTATTATCTAGAATAATAGCACAAACTTCTTTTTCATTTTTCACTCTTTGATAACTTATGATTTGAAAGTGTTTACTTGTCACTAAATTTTGAAGTAATTGCTTATATTCATAAATACTTTTCAAAGTAATAAGTGTGGTTGCAAACCTGGTAGTAGCGGGACTCACATTCTCAACCCAATCTTCTTGCTTTCTTAACCATGACAAAAATGTGATATGATTATATACAAAAATTGTGGTCTTAGATGCGCAGGAAGCAAGACTAGAAATATGATCCATATCACCAATATCTTTTAAAATAAGGTTTACATAATGAGCAACACATGGAGACCAATAAATATGTCCATATTTTGATTGTAATAAGTACCCAATAGGTACATAATTTGTAACACCCCACTCCCATCTGACACATGCACGTGCACCTTCGGATACACGTGCATATGCCCGACAGAAATGGTATGTTAACTATTTCACCTTCACTTTATAACATGGCATCGTAAGCTAAGTCATAAATTACACATTGTTTTAAAAGCCAAAATTTCCTCATTTTATATCATAAACCATAAATTACATTCTAGCATTGTGTACAACATCCATGTTTACATAACATCATCCTATGAGCATCAACAGCTTAGTCTACTCAGTATGCTACATAAATGAGAATCACAAAAGATAACACAAAATATTCTTTCAGTCTCAGCTGACCGACCTTTGAGCTATATCTGATCTCCACAAGTTATACAAAATTGCTTCTATGTAGTCTTAGAAACTAGGTCGTCACTCTTTCGAACTTGAAAATGTCAACATTACAATTTTGGTAAGTTTTGCGAACTCAGCAGAGTAACCATCCTCGATGGTTCACTCTTCTCATACAACACATAATAAATCATGTTATCATGTAATTCACATCAACTTGATTTTTGTCGAGTAATATCATATAATACCTGATCACATTTTTCATATTTCAAAAACAAAATTCAAACATTTCATCATTTCAGTACAATTTTGCAGAACATACATATTGACAAATTATCACATATTTCATACAAAAAGTTCTCAAAACACTGCAATCATTTAATTTATTTAGATCATATCTGTATGCAATGTTATGAGACTCGATTTCATTTATTTCATTGTTGTGACTATGTGCTTTTTTCACTGTCCCGTATCTGTTATGGATAACGGGCTCTTTTATACTGTCCCTTATCCGTTGGGGATACAGGGCTCTTTGTACACATTGAGCCTTAGGCTCTAATCACGAATGTCTGAGCTTTAACTTCTTTTTCATTGGCAACATAATTAGCTGCATTATCTGAACGAAATGCACAACATTCTTTAGTCCAACCCACTTGACAATTTCAGAAAATAATTCAGATAAAGCATTAACACTTTTTACCATATCAAAGACATCAACAGACTTGATAAAAGTTGTTCCAATATTACAATAAACCAAGAAATTAATTAAGGTTCTTTATCTTTAATCAGTCCACCCTGTCAATTCCTAACTAGACTTATATATATTCACAATTAACTGACATTCCTTTTTTAAAATTTTGAAGTAAAGGCACACACAGCTCATAATAAGAAGGTACCTTAAATCTTGGACCTATTGCTGTTGTAGCATCTATTGCTTCTTGAAAATATGGTGAATTTAAAGCATTTAAAGGAATGCGCGAGTGATAAAACCATCTATTCCATGCTCTTTTACATCATAAAACAACAATCTTATCAGTCAAAACACTTTTTAGACTAGGTTGAGAACCAGGAGTAGTTCTTGAAGAAAAATAAGAATCAATGTCAACAATAGCTTTCCTTTTTCCTTTTTCCTTTATCTAGTACTTGTGGTGTTTCGTCATCGCCAAATGATATATCATGAGCCTCTTTGTTTTCCTTTTTCTTTTTTACTTGTTGCTGCAAATATTTTCCAATCATATCACGTACGTCAAGTGGTACTTTTTTGCATGAAGCAATATTACCCTTAACTCCAGCAAGATGTTCTTTCATTCTATAAATTCCACCTCCTTTAAATATTCTACCGTAAAACATACAGTTATATTGGATATTCTCATCAAATGCTTGAGAAGAAGAAAAATAATTCCATGCTGGATCGAACTTTTCACAAGTAGATGATGCGATATTCATCGAATCTTTTTCTAATGATTCTATATTCTCCATTATGATTTAACCTAAAAAGTATAAAAAATAATTAGGTATACTATGGTCAGGATAAAAGTCTCCTACTTAAAATAATTCTCGTCATCAACAGTCACAAGCTTAAAATTGTTCTTTAGGATACCTTTTTTTAACAATTTATAAACCTTATCTCTTTGACTAAGGTAAATTGTAAATATATAAAAGGATAGTCACAGGTATAAAATTGTTGTTTAGGATACAATTTTAACATACAAATCGGTTGAAATTCTATATTTAACTAAATTCATGTATTGTTTAATATATTGTTTAACTCTCAAACAATTCTTAAAAGTATTGACAATTCAATTCTAAATTGAATTATATCTAAGGTTTGACAAATTTTCAATCTAAACCGCATATAGCTTTAGTTACAAAATTTCTCTTTATTTTTATTTTACATAAAAAAAGTAACTACTACTTTAATATGTTAGATAATACACAATTCTCACTCCAGTTTTTGTAATTCTGTTAATTTCAAGATCTTTCGTATTGTAAGAGTATCATCTTCTCGGTAATCAAATTCTTTTAATTGAGAACTTATGTCGACAAGTGAGTTCATAATTTTTCTAGGAAATTATTAGAAAAGGCACCTTTAAAGACCAACACAAACCAATAATCACATACACGGTGTATGAAATCAATTCACATACATTTAAAAAAAACTAACAACAGAATGGTGAATGAAATCAAATCATGTACATACACAGAAGACCAAATACACTCACATATTAAACTTTGCTCCAACAATTACTTGCGCAACTTCAAATAATCGACTATTATCTTGCCAAAATATTGTAAGTGTGGTTTTCATTCAAAATTGTATATATAACACAACGTTAAAGAAGACTAACTATGAATAAAGAAGAGATCTTCTATAGTTGGTAATCTTGTAAAGAAGCTCCAAAATCTGTATTTCACTCCAAAACAAATTATATATTTCATTATCTTTTAACATATCAGAAACTTAAATAACACAATCCAAAATATGTATTTCACTCTAAAACAAATTATGTATTTCATTATCTCTTAACATATCTGAAACTTAAATGACACAATCTAGAATCTATATTTCACTCCAAAAAAAATTACGTATTTCACTCCAAAACAAACTCTCATATTCAAGTTGAAGCCATAGTGTTGAGGTCACTTTGTTTGCAATGTTTAATCAACATCTCAAAGAGAGAGAGAGATAGTGAGGCATGGTATGTATTGTGAGAAACTTCTACCCATCTCTACTTGAAGTATATTAACTCATCACAGAGACAATTATAATGCTTAGAGAATAATCTCAATCTTCGCTCATTCCAAATAGGACAAAGGATTATTTCAATTGGGGAGTTGGATCTTCATGGAATTAATCACTTGCTAGTTCCAAAACTCATTTCATGGATTTCAAAACTCATTTTGCTGAGTTCTAGAAGAAATCATATGGATTGTAGAAGCCTAATTCATCAAATCCGTTTTAGGAACAATTGATTTAGACTTCACTTACAGTGTCCAAAGGTGTGGAGCTTGTCCGATTCCTTCTCGCTCTCTGATGCACACGACCCACACTACCCAGAAATACCTAACTCACAAAACCAAAGATTCATATATTACTGCAACAAGTCCAAGCCTCAGATACAAAAAAGTCACTTCCTTTCTTTTTGTCCAAGTTACTTCTTCTTTTGTCCAAGTTACTTCTTTTTTTTGTCTAACTCACTTCCTTTTTTCTTTGTGAGTTTCGGGAATATCCCCATTCATAGGTCCGAGATGTTAAGTCTAAATGACTTTACGATTAATAATTTTGATGATAAACAAAAGCATACGATGATAAACAAAAGCATACGA
>JAOSBL010000008.1:22044626-22061579 GCA_027568915.1 Erythroxylum roraimae
CACTCCCGATATTGAAAAATATCGAACTTTATGTCCCCGAAAAGCTCTCGACAAAGGCTACATATTTCATGTTGATCTTTTTCTCAAATTTAACCTCAAATAAAAAGTCAACTATCAAGTCAAACATTCTTCACACTTTTTCTTTTTAATTCTTACTCTTTAACTTTATTTCAATCAACTCATCCACTTTCTTCTCATAATCCATATAAGTTCACTCAAATATCAGAGTCCTCAAATTTAAACAATTCTTTTCTCATAAATTATTTCTTACTTTCATCAAATTTCCTTAAATTCATCATTTTCTCACCAATTTCTTTCTCATTTAAAAATCATTATAATATTTTTCATTTTCATCAAAAGTTCGGGGTCCAACATAATTGATAGTACAATTGGTAGACATTAAATATAACATGACCTATGTGGAGAAAATTGTGTGATTAAAATAAGTTTCATCACCCTAAAGTAATTAAGAACAATATTCTGTTATTCTTGATTAGTATTAATTTGAGAAATCCTTAGCCTAAGTAAAATGACGTTTTGTACATAATTTACAAATGTCATAATTAATTGAATCAATAGCTAATAGTGAAAAAAATAATATGATTGAACTCAAAATAGAGTAGACATTAATTTCATGCTCTATATCTAATCATAATATTATATGATGAAATGATTGGATTATACAAAAAATCATACACGAAAAGATTAGTCAAAATCATTTAAATATTCCTAAATATTTGAGTGGTCATGATAAGTTGCTAGACATCATTTTTGATATATAGATATAAATTGTTGAATTAGAGAATTAAGATAAATTAAAAGAGTTTATTTTATCTAATGCTAAACATGATTTAGGATTATAATTTGTATTCATTGTCAGCATATTTGCGAATCTAATAGATCTCATATAAAGAATGGGTTAAAGAAAGAAAAGATATTTTAATTAAATTGAACATTGCCAACATATTTGGGAACCTAATAGATCTCACATAAAAATGAATTAAAGAAATTATAGATATTTTAATCAAATTGGACTTGATTGTAAAGTTTAGAAAACTTTACGATTAAATATGAGATATCCAATAAATAAGGATCAATATGAGATATTAGATCTTATTTGGGTATAATTGATATTTAATTTATTTTTAATTCTAATTAAAGTTTAATTGAAATTATAATTAAATTTTCATTGGCGCATAAGCCTATAAAATACCCAAAACTTATTATAAATAGGTTTAGGCTCTAATGAAGCTATCGCTTCTTACTTAACCCTCCCTGTAAGAATTAAAGAGTTCTCTCAATTTATTCTGTACATATTGTTAGAGGTCGGACATTATGTAACTATGGCAGTTGATATAGACTAATTTAAAAAACTGTTACGGTCAAGCTTCAAAAAAAGGTACAAATTAAAATTCATGTTTTGTTATGAATTAATTGTTAAAAAATTTATAAAATTAAAGTTATATTGATTTTAAAAAATTAAAATATAAAATGCTTTATAATTATTCTGCTACGATCGGAATTAGATCCCATTCAGAACTCTCGAAACTATATCCCTAGACAAGTATATATATCCATATTGATATTTGAAGTGTTGAATTAGTCGGTAGTCAATCTTTTCCTTGCAAGAGAATGGGTGGTTAACACTTAACACACACGTATATGGAAGTGTGCGTTCAGTCGGCATGCCGTACACAGAAGATAACCAGCAGCCATCCCCACCCCCCGTACCCTTCCATACGTAATGCAATGGGAGGTGGCTAAATGAGAAGCTTCGCAAGTGGGTATGGGCATTTATTAGCTTGGTTGTGTGGTCGATCGTGATTAATTTGTCACATGTCTTGTTAAATTTAATAGGAAGATAAATAAAAACATTTTAAAAAGGGCATATGAGGGAGTAGCAAATTTAGACTGTAGGTAGGACACATGTTATGGTTTGGAAAAGCAAAACAAAATTTTAATTGACAACTTTAACATAAAAAGAGTTGACCTTTGATCAAATAAGGAAATTTATAGCGTTCACTCTTGTCTTTATAACATAGTTTATGTATCCCAAATAATTAAATCGGTGTTACCAAACTTTTATATTTATTTATCTATTTCTTTTCTTAAATGGCCGGTCATTTAATTACTAAAACGACACAAAGTCTTTCTTTTTTTAATTGTCGATACTCGAATGTAGGTAAGTTGACCTCACACAATAATTTAAGTTATTGTGATGAAACGGTTATTTAACATAGTATTAGAACCTTTGTGACCAAGTGGTCGTGAGTTTAAATCTTATCACCACTTATTATTCAGCACAAGATAAAATAAGCCTGTACAAATTTCAAGTCCAAAAAATTTTCATTCAAAAGAGTGTGTTATTCATCGGAGGAGTGCTTTTTAGTTGGTATGGAAAGTATATAAATAGTATTTTTATATGCTTTTTGAAGTAATACTTCATACCCACTAAGAATGTAAGTAATATTCATATAAAAATGGTAAAGAAAAATAAATGAAAATGTGTGGGAGTACAATTGGCAGATTGAAAGTTACCCATGCAAGATTAAACCTGCAAGTTGCGGAACAAGATCTGAGCATTAACTACATGTGAAAGTTTTAAGGAAACACGTAGTAAAGGAAAATGAGATAAAAAGATATTCAAAGCCGGCATGGTTGACCAACCATCACCACCTTGGAAAGCCTCATAAAACAACTAAACCTGGACTTCATCTAAAGTCAAATACCTCAAAATTTCATATATATTGAACCTGTCTTCTTGTCTATCTGCAACCCAATTTCTCTTATCTCTTAACCTCTGTCTCTGTGTGTTTCTGTTAATCTTCAGATCTTCGTTTATGGGGAACACAGTGTCTCCATGTTGCAAGCAGAATTGCGCGTCTTCTGTGAAGTTGATCTTCTGGGAAGGAACAACAAGGTTGTTAACCGGAAAGCACATCGCCGGCGAGATCATGTTTGAGAATCCAGAGATGATGGTGTGCCATGCAGACTCTTTCTTCATCGGCCACCCCGTCCCAGCCCTAGCTATAGACGACGAGCTCATGCCAGGCCAAACCTACTTTGTTCTTCCAATTGATCGCTTTGCGTGTAATGTTTTATCAGTTTCTTCCATTGCAGTTCTAAGCCCGAGCCCTAAACCTACGCCATTAAACTTCAGAGACTGTGCGCCTTTCGAGTACATAAACAGTGAAAATGGTAGGGTTGTCATAAAGGTGGTACCAGAGTTCATAACAAGGCTTATCCATAGAGGTAAAGAAGAAACTACAGGCTCTAATAGCCCTTGTAGCGAGTTTCTCTGTAGCACACCGGAGTTGAAGAAACAGTATGACCTGCTGGTTAGGCCTAAAGATCAAACATGGTCGCCGAAACTCGAGACTATCTCGGAGTACAAGATTAGGCGCTCACCTTGTCGATTTATAGGGTTGGAGAGGAAACAAAAGGAGAAATAGCTAGACTCGAGTTGATTTATTTGATCAATGGAGAAACTATAGCATATTTCGTGTAGAGGGAAGACATGGACGATACACTGTGATTAAGAATTATATTATATAATTGTATTAGGTTAACAAATGTTTAGAACATGTTTAAATTGTACAAACATATATATTAAGGTGAAGAAGTTGTTAAATGTTTAAGAATTTCTGTCGTTGTTGCAGTTTAGCAAGTTTTCGTTATATCTTCTTCACAAGTGTTGATTCTTGAACCGCATATGATGCTTTTCTTAAGACTCTTAACAATCTCAGATTCTGTTTTCCTTTTTAAAGGATCCTATCTGATCAAGTCTTCCTAATTGCGGAGTGGGAAAAAAAAAAGATGTCCGTGATTGGTCACAAGCATCATGCTTTGCAACTTATTGTTTATATAACAGATAGATCAGGCTGTTACTTCTACTTATCTGCATTTATGAATTGAAACCTTCCTTTGTTTTCTTTTTCTTTTTGTTGGAAATCGTTACTGCAATATGCAGAAGTTGTGCTTCTTGTGGAATTGTGGAGCGAGGACACACAAATCATGTCATTTAAAAGGCAAATTCTATATGTTAGATGGAAGTAAGCCGTAAGCCTTTCCTCCATAATCAGTCTTAGCAAAGGATTAGTAAATTCGGATCACTACTTCTTCAAGTATTGAGTACTTCGTTCTGAATTAAGATATCTTAGGATGACTATACAAGGTAGCATTGTCCCAGTCTAATTATAAAGATTGGTATACAGGAGAAAGGATGTGAAGTAGTTGAAGAACTGCCAAAATAACTCAACTGGTTTTACTTTTTAGTGAGACTTGATTGCTTAATTTGCTTTAGCCTTTTCTGAATTTATTTCTTAAATTTTAAATAATCAAATGCAATTAACTATTAATTTTAAGTTTATTGTTATGGCTAAGTAATTATATGGATATTGGCGGTTGAGTTGGTAGAGTGGGGGAGCATTGTGCTAAAATGTCCTATGCTCGACTCCTCCTACTGACACTCTCTCAATCAAGCCCGTCGTATAGGACTTGCCTAGTGCGGAATACTCGATTGGCGTGATTTGCAAGCTATTGAGTTAATTTGAAGATTTACTCAGTATACATCCAACAGATAATAACTACGAGTTTCTCTGTTTCTCAAAAAAAAAAAAACTTACATGTCTAATAATTGCCACACAAATAATATATAGCGTCCTTTAAACAAATAGGAACATGTTTATGTATATTTAATATTTCTTTTTGAAGTTTAGGTCATAAACTTGAAAAAGAAATGATGTTTGGTCCCACAATTAGGAGTGCTTAAATGATGGGATGCAGACTTCAAATTCTTCTAAGTTGATTAAACGATGGTTCTCTTTTTGGGATAGTCAGTAGGCCAAGATTTTTATTGGTTATGATATTATGTTAAATTTGCAAGAAGCTTACAGACTATTTTATTCAAAACTTAGAATAAATAAATGAATATTCCAAGAGACATAGTTGAGGCTGATGGAGGGAAACTTGATGAAGACGTAAATCTATGTATAGAAGTCGAAGACTCTTTAAATTTGTTTCAACTGATTTACTTCACCAATTCATACATTGGAATGTATCCTTCTTGAGTGAAATGCTCATCAGTTTCTAAGAAACTCTCCAGTTTTGTGGGAAACGTGGCTGTGTAAGAGTTTCTAACGTAGAATTTAAATGCCTTAGCAGCCATCTTCATTGACTGTTCCATACTTTTGTCATACCATTTCAGGCTAGTTCCTCTGTAATATGTGGCCGAAACGTTCGATGTAGACAAGTTGCAAAGAGTTACAAGTAACCTCAAAATCTATCCTTTTTGTGGATGGAAGAATCGGCCCAACCAAGCAGATATGATGTATGGTTTAAAATCCAATGGTTAAGGAGTCGAATTGAAGTTTTTAAGGTTGTCATGTGGCCTAGTCCTTAATGATTGGGCTTTGCTGCTATCTTCACAGGCTTAAGTTTTCCTAATATAAAGGACAAATGGATATTTAAAAAGTAGAAAAATTGAATAACCAAAATCTGACAGTGACTCAACCTCTGGCTCGCACATACATGTGGGTTCCTGACACGTGTATCCGTCTACTCTCCTATTCCTATTGTAGGCCTCTGTTTATTAGGATTATCCTACACACCCTAGCCACCTTTTTCAGGACTCGCAATTATTTTTACTCTGCGTCTACCCCCAAAATTATATTTTTACAACGGTAAATCCTAAAGTAACATGAGTTTGTCCTGTTGCAGAAGGGGAGCGTGTAGGACAGACGAACAAAATGAGCGTGGAGAGGGGGAGAGGGAGAGGGGGGTGTATGTTGGGTGAAGAGAAAACAAAGAGAAAAAGAGACTCAGGGCTCGAGGCAAGAGAGCCTCGGTATATGTATCCCCTATACTCCAAAAGCTGCTCCCCTTCTCCCCTAAAATTTCACTAGATCTTCGCTGTCTTACAATATGTATTCTCCCACTTCCCCTTAACAGCGCGTGCACCACACTCCATATAAAATAGGGAATAATAATAATTAAACAAAATTTAAAGAAGAAATGATAGGGGCAATGATAAAGTGTTTTCAAAAGTTCACGTGAAAAGGAAGGGAAGTGGTGACATGAGAATGGCAAGCGGCGAGAGGAGAGAGGATTAACATGAACTTGCGGAGAAAGGGAAAAAATTAGGAGAGGCGGAGGCGATAAGACTTTTTTTGCACTGTTCCGTGCGTGATTTGGGTTTGAGTTTTACTTTTACAGCTGAGACTTGAGAGGCGCCGCTTTCTTGTTGGGACTTGGTGATTTTGTGGTGTGGGAGGGAAGGGAAGTCGGTGTTATGTATGTTCTTCCACTTTTTCACTGTTTACGTAACCTAGTTCTTTGCCTGCTCTTTGTTTCTTTCGGTATGAGTGAATGGTTGGGATGTGTGTGAGTGTGAGTGTGACTGTGACTGTGGTGGCTCCAGTTCAGTCATTAGGTCTTCCGGATCAACAACTTTATGCATGCAAATATGCGAATAAGCTAAGAACGGAACCTGAACGAATAAAGAAGCGGCCGCTGTTTCTTTTGCGGTGAAAGTAGATAATGACATGGGGTGCGATTTCAGACCAATACAATACTCGTCTACTTAATATTTTAAATTATTGGGATTTTGGACGAATGAAGAGGATGGATGGGACGGATTTGGTGGTGGTGGGTGATTGCTAATTTAATGGTGAAGCCATAAAAAGAGACTGTGTGCACGTGACAAAGAGAAATCAGCCACACAACTTTATCATCTCAAAACATAAATATATTAATAAGAGAGAGAGGACCACGGCGGGGCAGAGCGGAGGGCAGAAAGAGCATGCACGGTGCTCGAGGGAAACAAAAAATAATAATAATAATAATATTCGCAAAGACCTAAATTAACGGAGCTGATGCTGAGAGCGTGCTGCTGTGTCAACTCCGCCGTACGTTTTGGTGGGTCCGACTTCTTCTCCAATTATCCTACTTTTTATCTCTCTCTGCTGTTTCCCTTTTTCTGTTTTCAAACACATGTGCATAAATAAGGGACATACTACTACTTGCGTAGAGAGATACTACAAGTCAGTGTTCCTGTCATGTAATGAAGTGTAATGGACTAAAACCTAGAAGAAGAAGATGCACTGGGTTAAGTTTTGACTGTACAAACGTGCTAGGGTTAGGGTTTTAAAAGGCTAGAGTTGGAGTAGAGGTTTTGATTAGTATCATACAATTAAATTAATAATACACTATCATTGTCCCAAAAAACCAAAAGGGGACACACCAGTCGACACGAATAGATGTGAAAACTGGTGAATACCATACAAGAAACAATGGCACTTTACAGCTTTACATAAAGCTCGTATATATAGTAAGTGAATACCCCAAAAGTTACATGGGTGGGTAATGATCTTTCCATATTTAGAAGGTTTCATGCTACTCTTTTTCTTTCCTAGCTAGCATTGGTTCTCGTCTGATTTAATTTAACCGACCCACTTAGTTTGGTTTCTTTAGGTGGTGACTCACTAGTGTAGTCTCAAAACCCTACAACCTACGTCACCTCCTTTGCATGCTCATCTTAATAATACCTAATGCAATAATGCTAGCAAACCAATAGAGCAGCATTGTCAATTTTCAATTGCCAATTTGCTCTCTCCTACACAAAGTCCCATTCCCAAGTAACAAGTGAGTATTCAATGCATCCATTTGCTTTGATCTCCATTACCCATTTTCACCTTCAAATATCAATTCAACTTTGTCTTTTATGTATAAAAAAACAGAAAGCTAAGAATCCTGTGCTAAAAGTGGGAGCACAATCAGGGAACCTTATCGAGCATAGGCCGTAACGTATGAGCAGACTACACCATATATAAAGAGACAAGTAAGAGCAGTTTTTGAAGCTAGAACTGACATCCCACAACGTAAAGACACCACCAGTGTATTTATTCCTCCCATAACCATTGACTATGCATGTAATTGCTTGGTAAATTTTCCGTTACTTGTTATCAAGCCTACGAAGTTACCCTCTCAATTGATGATTTCTAAAATCGAATGGAAAGTAGTCTATTTGATGATAGACATGAACAAAGGAAGGAAGTATGAAAGACAGATCAATCAACCTCCATTCCACTCCAGACTCCAAAAAAGATAAAATATAAAATCATGTACTTATATAGTTTTTGAAGCTATATAGATCAAGTCTATCTTGATAGTCCCTACGTTTAGTCATAGATTATTGCAGACTGTAATATTAGAACTACCAAACACCAAACACTCTCACTTGTAGTTGTAGTTGGTTTTGACGTGTAAACCAATCTGGACTCACCTTGCCATAGCTCATTCTGACCCAACTCATTACCAGCTTTATTTTCTTCATTTGGTTTGTGACAAAGCCAGAACATCTCTTTTACCAATAAATTCGAAATCTATTGTAAGCTAGCTAGTGTTAGAATACCAATGTTATTATGCCAGCTATTTAGCCTTTTCCCGTGGAACTAAAGTCATTCAAGTTGGTGGACTTTTAGGATGTTACTCTACTGGTGAATAAACTTGACACGAAAGAAAGAATTAGAGAGAGGGATGGCTTGGTAAAGAACGACAAACGCGTCACTTCTGGATGAGAAATGAAAGGAATTTGCTTCAGTTCATTGCCTTCAGAACATGAACTTCCGTTACTCATTTAATTATTCAATAACAGGATCCATTTAGTGCATAGGTTTGTGAATAAGTCTATACTTAGACTCATCATTATACAAAATTAACTACATATACCTCCGCTTGAGAGTCTGACATGTATTTAGTGAAAAGGTGTATTTGATTCTTTGTTGGCAGCATCTGCTTCCATTGCCGATTCCACTTTCTGTCATTTCTTTCTTTTCTCTGCTCGACATACTCCCGTATATTTTAACATTCTGATTTCAAGAGGAAAACCCTAAAGTAGAAGCACCAAAGTGTAACCAGAATGGTCAAGCGTAATATGTTTTGCACACTAATAACAGAAGAATAAAACAAAAATCATAATTAGATTCGTATATTAGATCCCATAATCATATTTTATGTTAGTTAATGTTGGTGGATCAATGCAACTAATTTTACTGTTTGTCATGAGAAGCAAGTATTCTAACAGGTTGTCAATGGCATAATTATATAAATAATGCAAGCAACGTCATTGGTTGGTTCTTTATTTCTATGATCGTGCTAATTTTTAATATATAATGAAAAGAATAATGATTAGGGGTTCTTAAACAAAAATGTACGCACTAAACATGCGTCCAAGTGCAAGGCATTGAAAGCTATGTAAAGTGGCCGTTTTCTATGCAAGTAATTTGATTGAAATGGCGTGACAACTTCACACAAGGGGCACAGTTCGTTCCATGTGTAATTTCACGAGATGAATGAAGAATTTTCACAAATCTCAACAAGGGTTATCGTAATTATCCTCACGTCTAGTCCTCCTTTTGTCCTGTGGTGGTACTATTTTCAAGTCAACGGTGATGATCGACTGGACGGTGATGAGAATTTTGATTGCATTTTTTGGATTTAATGTTTTGATGTGACCGGAATGAATGTGATGCGCAAGCTGGCCCTCTTTTGCGACTGCCGAGGGTCGACACCTAAGCTGGTGCGTGGTTATGGTCGCATCAACCCTAATCTTTTAAGATCTATTCATTGTTGCAATATTCCTATTGGGATATATCATAAAAATGAAACATATGTTTTATGAATTATATTTTTCATCATTTATATGAGTTTGAATTGGAGGGACCAATTTACAAGGCAACTTGTTTTCATTTGTCATGCTAAAAAGATTCGTGGAGGGCAAAACTAAAAGATGACATGTATTTCCATAGGAATCATTGGATTTCATTCAATCTTAGTCATTTTCGTTCACTAAATTTAGTTTCAGATGAAGACAAATGTAGCGTCAACAAGATGCTTTCTTTAGCCTTTAGGTCAATTACATTGCATGTGCAGAAACCTAAACTTCATTTTCTCATCAATATCTGAGATGACAGAGTCTTTAGAGACACTCATTGGCCTTGGAGTCTATTCCAAATCCCTTACCACAAAGCAATCTCTTGGTGGTTAATTAACCAAAATCCTGTGGTGGGTACCGCTCATGATCTGCAGCCTACCTAACACGAGCACGCCGTCCGTTTTAATCTCTTGTAGGGAACAAGAACAACTCAAAAAATTACATGTGTAGATTGTTTAGCTCACATGGTCCCTGAGGATGCTCCTATATTGCATCTAGCCAAAGAATGGGTTCTTCTAGCTATGGATTCTAAACTCTCTAGAGTAGATCTAGGCTCCCTGTCTAGCTGATTAGTTAGGTGTCCATAGATCTTGCAGGTAAGGTGAGTGTCCATTTCTCTATAAAAATTGCTGCGTGTTGATTGAACCGCTCTCCATTTTTAATTCCACAACAGAATAAGTTGACATAAACAAAGTTTGAAAAATATTTCTCAGTTCCGTACGATTATATATATATATATATATATATAACGTGGTAATTGCTTTCAAAGTAGGGAATATATTAGTAGGGAATCAACCTAGATATCCCGATATCATTTTCATTTCTTCTTTAATCTTTTTTTTTCTGGTAAACCCTCGGCTAAGAAATTAAAACAATGATGAAAATCTACCCTGAAGCTTGATTCTCAATCGAGTTTAAACTTAAAGACCTAACAATGCAATAAAAAGCAAAAGCTTCATGGGTTGTTACGTGTTTATGATGCAATTGTTCTAGGAAAGGAAGGTGGCACGTTGAGAAGCTCACTCTATCTAACGCACCTGCATAGCAATAATTTACAAGAAGTCAGCAATGCACATCTTCTGCCGCTCTCATTTCCTTGTCTGTTATCTTCTTTGGGTATGAAACTTCGACTTTTCTTGCTAGTTGATAACTTGTGACTGATTTGAAGGCAACAGTACTCTGCAGGACAAATGTAGTCATATTTCGTGATCGTACGGGGTTATTGACAACCATCCACCTTTACTGTTAAACCAAGACATTAGGCTGCTCTCAGAATACAATAATTTCGGTCCTAATGTGCTTGGGAAGTCTTTGAACAACTCTTACCACTACTACAATTTTATCTTCATTCGGCTGACTGCAAAATGATTTTCATATCGTATGTACTTCACATAACTCTCTCGTGGCAACAGCTCAAAGCTCCCATCCTACTCTCTCACACACACATCTTAGTTCTACTTGATTGTTTCCCTTAGGAATTGTTTCTGTTTCTGTTTCTGTTTTGTTGTTATTAATGAATTTCCCACTAATATCAAGGTTTAATAAAAAAATATGATCAATATAGGTTCTTTCTCTTAAAAGCAATTGTGAACTAAGTAATGAGTCATTTTGCATATTAGGTCATAAAATCATCTAGGACGCAATCCAAAAATATTTTAGAAATATTTTGCATAAGAAGATGAGTGCGAAACTCAAAGGTTTAGTTTCTTCACTTAGATAACTAGAAGGCATTTACCATGCTATAATGAAGAAGTTATATCTTATACAAAAAAATGTTACCAAAATATACCAAAGGTGTCTCCATTTTTTATAAAAAGTATCACTATTGCATATAAAAATCTTCATTCAATACTCTAAATACTAAAATATCCCCCTTCTATACAAAATATCAACACTTTATACAAAATGAAAAATCATAACTCTATATAAAACATACCACCACTTTAATATAAAAATTATCTTTACTCAATAGTGTAAATGTCACTAGTTCATATTGTAAATACCATAACCCTATATAGAAAATACCACCTTATACAAATAAAATAATCACAATATATGGTTGGTTATGTATATATTTTCTATGATATTAGACTTCTAGTTTTTCTTTATTGCTTAATCTAATAGGGACTCATTTGCGTATATGCTTTATTTTTTTTTTGTTTTTTGGTTTCTAAGAGCAACAGGGATTGTAAATTCAATATTATGGTTGAATGAGGGTTTAACCTTGACAAAATTTATACAATTGAAAAAAGTAGGTGGTGCATTAAAAATGATATTGCTTATTTTGACCTTGTTATAGGAAATTTAAGACGAATATGGGGAAAAAATGATCTATTTCATCTCAAACAATTTCATAGATGATAGATTTGATTTTTACATAGCATGTTGTGGTTGTTGGTATATAACTCATATTTAAGTGAAATTTGTTACTATAATAACATTTTAATGACATAATTAGATGGAGTGGTTTGATGACATAATTAGATGGAGTGGTTAACATTTATACTTTTATTCTCACAGTCTATTAGAAGGAAAAAGCTAATATGAAATAATCTTATCCTCTGTAACAAAGAGAGACGAATGTCATATAGTCGATACTGGATGATAAACAATAAGCACATGAGAATGGAACATTGATAATGTAAGTGAAAATAAATTTGGTGATGTTGTTATGTTAATTTGATTTGAAACTTGAATTCTTAAGTCAAAGATGATGTTATCACTAACGACACAAGTTTGCAAAATCTTGAGGTAAAGAACAAGGAAAAAATTTAGATCTATTTAAACAAAAATACTAAAATTTGGTCATAAAGTATGAATGTATTTGTATATTGACTATATTATTTGAATATTTATGAACTTTTCAAATGAGATATTATTCAAAGAAGGAACATAAATGATGCAAACCCTTAATTTGAAGTAGTTAAAGTGTCACTAAGATGGGACTTAGAGAACTCAAAGAGATATAGAGGTCTAAGTGAGGATGTACCTTTACTACTGGCTGTGCTTTTACTTTGATATGGACAACTGAAAATTAGAGAGGACTAGGTGGAGGAGATTTGTTAGGGGCATTTTGGCATAAATCATGGGGATTCCCAACAAAACCAAACAAGTATACAAAAAACTAATAAAATTAAGTTTTTGAGGTTTAGAGAGGAGTACAAAGTTAATGATCACCAAATAGTCATTTATCATGTACTCAATAAAGTTAGGCGTGCAAGCAAAACAAAATTTCTAGAATAACTTCCTTCTTTATATCTTTGATATGTTTTTCCCAAACAGTAACTACAATATTATCATGCAGTAAATAAATATCATAGTCGATGTTGATAGCTGAGAGTAGCTTGGTTGAAAACATTTGTTATAAACCATCTTTGCAAGCATGCTTATACATTCCATTGATTTGTAGAGGATAAAGGTCTTATGCCTCATATGGATAGATGTGTAGCTTTATTGATTGTGAGTCAATAGTCCAACAATTTAAAATTATCAATAAATATTTAGACTGATGCAAAATGTGATATATGACTTTAATTTTTATTTTGTTTGTATATTTTTTATCTGGAAAGGCTAAACAATCCTTTAAGTGAGATAAGGTTACCATGTGGGATAAAATCAACATCGATGAGTTGCTAGATGCTGATAGGGTATTAGAGCACAAGCATGGAAATTTGAAGGTAATATTGTTTTGTTGCCAATTTATAATAATATTTAGAAATATTATTTGTCAAGAATTAAATGGATTAATTATTTAATTAATTTTAGATGTAGATGGTTGACTGTAATGAGGAACACCCAATGAAGCATCTTAGTAAGTAGGAGGGAGGGGCGGAAGTGAGTAAGTTATTATGAGAGGCTGAAGAGGTAAAGATAATGGGTCAGTAAGTTAGGCCAAATGTCCAATTTGGGGCCAAACTTTTTTGGTTCATCAATTTAGGGCCAGACATTTTAACCTACTCAATTAAGGTTTAAATGTTATCGAATTTGTTTAATGCTAGGCTATTTTAAATGAAAATCTGGCAGTGTTATACACGCGTTGTTAAGTCTGAATGAGGTACCTTTTGTGACATCCTCTCTGTAACGTGTACTAATGACATGGTCCAAAATGTAAAGATTAATTTCATTCTTTTTTTTAGAGAGAAAAGGTATAATAGAAATATTCAAAGAAACCCTTTCCTCACTCTTCGTTCCTTCATATTTGGTGTCTGATATTTTCCTACAGAGAAAGAAGGATTATAGAGACAGAAATCCATCACAAAAAAAAAAAGAAGAAACTGACGTTATATACAAAAGGTTTAAAGCAGCGGTCTTGACGAAGCTTTAGGGAGATAGAGAGGTGGGGAGAGAGTTAAGGATGGGAAGCGACAGTTGCGGCTTGTAGGCTAATCCTAGTCTATTGGATGAGGTTTGTCCCTTTAAAAAATGCCCAGTTCATACTTTTGTGTTTGTTTTTATTAGTATTGTTGAATGCTATCTTTTGATTATCATTTACGAATTAGTGTTGATTTTTATTACTAATGTTTGGGATGTAGATGGAGAATTATTGCGAGAGTTGTATGCTTTTTCCTTCTTCTTTGTTACCTTTGTTACCTTTTAGGTTATTGGTTCCATAGGTGAGGGGCATTTAGAATTTGTTTAATGATGTAGGAAATCTTAATTGTTGGGATTGTATGAACGAAAGACTTGTGCTAAGGTACTAGTATAGTTAAACCAATGGTCTTACTCTTACTTTAAATTCTACCATCCTATGCAAACACACACTTAGGTTAGTGGGATGTATTGTAACTATTGTCCTACAGAGGGTTAAAGTGCTGAAGATGGCACAATATGGGCTATTTACTTTAAGTGTGGTGAGAGTCAAAACGTATTGTAGGAAACATTTTTCTTGAGATATTTTTTGTTTATTTATTTATTGTTGTTACCAGTCTGTGTTTGGTAATATCAATTGTAAACTGGGTTTTGGTATCACAAGGGAGATTTACAATTATAAACTCTTTGTTTTCTATTCAATTTTTGTCCAGTTTATATGTGATTTCTTTTTTGATCATATGTATCTAAATATCTTTAGTTTTTAGGTTTGATGAATCCTAGTTTGTGTTACAATATGTTTTAATTCTTTTATTTAATGCAATGGTTTTGATTGATTTGTTGAGATTTAATTATGTGTTTAATATACCTTCTAATAGATTTGGAATATGAGTTCATAATCTGATTTCATAACATAGAGATTGAAAAATCTTGTGTATGAATAGATCTACCATAATTGAAAGGAGTTAATTGCAAACCTAGAGATAAGTCAGCATAAAATATCTAGATTAGGGTTAATCCTAATAACGAAATTCACAAACACCTACCGAGGAGTTAGACTTCACACACCCAACCAAGAAAAATCGATTATTCCCTCTATAATTACCACAAAACATTAAACCATTGCATACTTTCCTTCAAAAAGCAGCTCGAGGAATCAAGAAAAAAAAGAGGAACCACATATAGGTAGGATGGTAATAGTGGAAGCCATACTGTCAGGTCGAACCCAATCAACATAAGAGTCGGAGAAGATGGGTTGATAAGGTTTTCGGGTCGGAGACAGAGAGTAGATTGTCGAAGGCGCACCATATTTGGAGGCCATTTCTTGTGAGTAAAGGTCGGGTTTCAATACACCCCCTCTTGTAAAAAAAGATGATGAATACAGTTAGCAATCACTTCTTAAAACGATGGCATTTTAGTATCATCATGAAACAACGTCGTTTCAGGAATCTAACTCACATCTGCTAATTGCACTGTCGTTTCAATAATCTAACTCACTTATGTTAATTACACTGACATGTTTGATTAATAAAGGTCTCTGAACACGTAACACTACCATGTCAGTAAAGATAACGTAGGCATTAACATGCTAGAATTGAAAAAAACGAAAGTTTGAGCATTTTATTGATACGTTTTAAAGTTCGGGCTATAATTGAAAACTTGACGTAAGTTTAGGATTTTTTTTGTAATTAACCCTAAAAAATCCCCATTCGCTTCTAATAGAAAATTTTATTTTAAAAAATCTCTTAATTTCTCTCAAATCTCTTGTATTTTCTCAGTCAAAATCAATTCCTATAACAATTCAAATACCAATTTCTACCTATGAATCCCATTCAAACAAAGATTGTTTTACCTTTCTCCAAAAAAAAAAAGAAATTTACCAAGTTAGTGTTTCTTTTGAAAAAATTTGGGATGGGCTGATTTATGTGGATTATTTTCAACAGTGGGTGTGAAATATATCAAAATATAAGTAAAAGACCATCCTCAACCAGGGGTAAAGGCATATTCAAGAGAAGGGAACCATCATGTAGTAAATCTCAATAACCATATGAAGGTGAACATCTTATGCTATATTTCACCAAATCAAAGTCACTTATAAAAGTATGTATCCTAAAAACTACAATTTTTGAACGCAATAGATGTTTGTATTTATATTTCTTAGTATAAATAAGTATGGAAGCAGAGGAAGAAACAATGATTAAGAATGTAGGATGGACAATAATTTTTGCTATACTTAAAGATGCTTGTAAAGAGTTGACCCTAAAAGTGTTGTAAACATTCGAGGTTATGAGAAATGTAGCTTGGGATGACCTGAATGGGATAAATTTTCAAATAAGGTGCAAGCCTCTCAATATTCATTATGCAAATTATAATGAATTACAAGTTTTACATACCCAAATTTGTGGAATTTGAATCATACCAAACCTTTATAGTAAATTTCCCTTATTATATTTAAAGTTGTTTCTATTTTTGTTTTGTAGTAATTGGATGGTTCAAGTTAGTAAAGGATTTTCAACTAAGGTTGCTTTTCCAACAAGTCTGAAGCTACATAACTTTGAGTTATATAATATCAAAGCTTAATAAAAAAAATTATGATAGATATAGGTTCATTCTTTTAAAAGGTTATTATGAACCAAGTAATAAGGATTTGAACTATTCATTTGTCATATTAGGTTATAAAATCATAAAGGATGTAATCTAAAAATATTTTAGATATATTTTGCACTTTAACTTCGCAACTATAAGAAGATGATGCAAAACTCAAAGGTTTAATATCTTCTCTTAAATAACTAAAAGACATTAACCACATAATAATGAACTTATATATTATAAAAAACCTTTTATCATATTGTAAATACCACTTGTTCATATTATAAATATTATATCCTTATATATAAAAAATATTATCACTATATACAATAAACAATCACCAC
>JAOSBL010000008.1:22065291-22094010 GCA_027568915.1 Erythroxylum roraimae
TATAGTCTGGGGATTGGACATTTAGATTAGACATTATTATGTGTTATGTTGTCTATATATTTAACATGTATTATATTATTATTTATTCAAATGACTTGTAGAAGCAACTGACGAAGATTTGAAAACACCTTTATAATTGAGTGATCTCAAGCTAATTTAAATCCTTTTGCTATCAATACTTTTTTCCTATACACAATTGTGAATATGCGAACGCTCATAAATAATATCCATGTTTGTTTATAACTTAAAGATTATAGTGGGGATTAGTCTTGGAAACAATTATATACTTACAGGGTTTTACACCTTTTATGAATTTAAATTAAATTGTGTATTTATAAGGTTCTTGCCTAAATTAAGCTAAATGTTACTATGTGTCTTTAAGACTTTTAAATTGCCCTACATGTCAAGTTTCTCAACATTTGTGTTTCTTACTAATGGAATTGAATCATAGAATCAATGAGAAAATTTTCCATTTTACTATGGTTCATTATAAGTTAGTCTTAGGATATTCATTAATCTTATCACCCATCTCCATTAAAACAATATTTCCAATATTTGTAATTGAAAAATGAAAAGCACATGGAAAAATTAATCAGAAATATGCTAAAGCAATAAGAAGTTTATAGCTACAACCATGACATTAAACTTGTTCATATTAAAAATACCATATTATATGAAAAATACCACCACTTTCCATAAGAAATACTACAATTATATATTAAAAATACAACCACTTTTACATAAAAGATACATGCAAACATTGTAAATACCATAAGTTCATATTTCAAATACCACAAACCTATTAAAAAACACCAACACCCTATAGAAAAATTCTACCACTCTTTACAAAAAATACCATCACTATCGTTTTCAAATATGATTATTGAGAGGAATACAACCTAATACATGCCTATGTTTTAGACTGTATTCTTTCATCAAAATTGATAAATTAGTAACAAAGAGGAACATAGCATGTGATATGCTCATGTCATAGATTTTATTTTATCTTAAATTAGGTTAATAGTTCTTGAGAGGAATATGATATATGTCACACTCATGACATAGACAACTTTTATGTGTGGTTTTTTTAAAAGCCATAACCTTTAACATGCTTATGTTCTAAATCATGTGTGTATTAAATTCTGGATAATTCATAGACCCAATTAGACACAAATTGGGTCACACTAATGTCTCAAATCGTGTCTTAAAAAATTTTAAAAATCCCCATTTGTTCTTAATAAAAAAAATTATTTAAAAAATTCTCTTAATTTCTCTCAAATCCCTTATACTCTCTTAGTTGAAATCAATTCTTAAAATAATTCAAACATTTTCTACGCACTCATCTTGTTACAAACCAAGATTACCTCACCTTTCTAAAAAAATAGTAAATTTCACCACGTTAGGGTTTGTTTGGACAAAATTTAGGGATCTTTAGATTTAAGAGGTGACTTGTGTGGATTTTTTTTGTTATAAGTGTGAAATTTATTAAAATATGAATGAAAGATCATCCTCAAGTAAGGGTAAGGGTGTATCCAAGAGAAGGGGAGCTTTACGCAGTCAATCCTAGTAGCCATTCGAAGGTGAATTTCCTATGCTATATTTCACCAATGAAAGTCCCTTAAAAAAGTATTTTATCCTAAAAACTAGACCTTTTGAACCCAATAGAAGTTTGTAGTTATATTCTTTAGTATAAATAGTTATGAAAGCAGAGGTTGAAACAATGAATAAGAATGTAGATTAGACAAGACTTTTCACATACTTAAAGATGCTTATAAGGAGTTGACCCACAAAGTGTTGTTAATGCTTAAGGTTAAGAGATATATAGCTTGGGATGACCCGAATAGGATAAATTTTTAGATGGGTTGCATGCCTCTCAATGTTCATTATGTAATTTCGAGTGAATTGCAAGTTTTACACACCCAAATTTATGGAATTTGAATGATACCAAACCTCTATAATAAATTTCCCTTTAGATATATCTACATTTATGGAATTTTAGTGCCATATATCATACAAAGCTTATGAATATGACACCACTAAAATAAAGAGTTCCCATATTACTTCATTTGCGGTGCATTATTTGCATTGGATGATTATCTACGCTATTTCAAGTAAGAGGGAGAGTATAAGGGTGGTGATCTTAAGGTCTCCCTTTTGTTACCTATGGTGCTTAGTGAAGAGTCACTAATACGACTTAGGTTACTATTTTTTCATATTATTTAGAGTATATGACAATGAAAAGAATGGTATGGAGGCTCCTATATCACATACCTAGCAAAGGACTTATATGTATTTCCTAACATGCCTGAGATGACCACTATGTGTTCAATACTCTCCCTTGACATTGAAGAAGATACATAGGGCCAACAAAGAACATTAGTGGAACGTATGTTTACTTGGTTATGAAGTTGGTGAGTTATAAGGTGATGAACCAAGTATGGAAATTGAGGAGATAGATTAGAGAATGGAGCATTCACTACTAGATGTTGCACTAGAAGAGGGAGAGGCATCGACACCTTATAGTTTACAATCTATCTTAACAGTCATTGTTGGAGAATTTACAAATATTGGTTGGTAAATTGGAGTAACAATGTGCAATGATCATCCAATCATTATTGGAGAAACCAAAATTCCTAGTCATATTGGGAGAACTCTTAGAGGACCAAGAAGACTAGCTGGATTGGATGGAACATGCAATGGGTCATTATTTCAATCATATTCGATTTCAAGTGCCGCCTATTCCTTTTAATCCTTCATCTTTGAAGGAGCAACACGAGTATAATGTTCATGATGAAGTTAGTAATAAGTAATCTATTATCATTTTTCCTGTTGCATTATGGTTTATCTCCCCCTTTGCTTGTACTTCGAACATATTTTAATTGTGATTTATGTAAATTTTTATTTTATTCCTTTACTTTTATTTTGTTTGTAATTTTTTTGTTTTATTGTTCTTTTGCAAGGTACCCAATTATATTTTAGATTTATTTCATAATTTCGTAGCAAGTACTTTAATTGACATAATTGCATCTTTGAACTTGTCATTGTTTTAGCATATTTTGCTTAATTTTTCCTTTCTTTTAATTTGTAATTGAGCTAAAAGATTATGGAGATACCAAATAACATTTATTTGAAATAAAGAAACAACCTTACAAATACATATTTAGATTTAAAATTATAGAAGGGTATAAGGCCCCATGAATATAAAATTTCTCTAAGACTAATTTCTACCATTATCCTTAAATTATAATAGATACAAAATGGTTTTCATATATATGCCTAAATTTAAATTTGGTGATCATTGACTGCGTTCTTCTGTCAAAGCCTTAAGTTGATATAGAGTAAGACTCTCCATGAGAATCAAATAGAGAATCAATGAGAATTGATGCTTAGGTAAGTACTTCCCCTAGTATCATCTTTGGTTTCATGAATTATTAACCTAGAATAAATCTATCATCTGCATTGACATAATCCCTTAGAATATGAAATTACAATCTCTTAAGCTACAACCACCTATTCTCTGGCCAGATAACTCGTGTCTCCACCAAGCAACACCCATTTGAATGCATTAAGTTCTACGAAGTTATATGAAAGGTTCTACCATAATACTAGAAAGATCATATAGGTCTATTTCTAGCACCCATTCAACCCCTAATATCTAAGTCATGGTCCTCTTACAAGTATGTTCTCTCGGATCATCTACAAGTAAATTTAAATCAATTCTAAATATTAGCAGTAGTAAATTCAAATTAAGAATAACCATAGATAATTTAAATATATAAATCCCAATTCATAAATCAAATCAAACATGATAGAAGAAATTATAGGTGAGGATCCCTATATTATCAACGACTTAGATTCATTAAGATGAGTTTAGATCTTATTTCTATAGTAAAAACAACCTAAAATTTGACCTTATAAGGGTTTGTGAACTTCCTGTGGCTAACCCTAACAATTTGGAGAAAAAAGAATGTTAAAATGTGTAAAGTCTTCAAAATTTTCTAAAACTATGGTTTTTATGCTTTAAATATCTTTTATCCGCTTATAATATAGTTTGGGATACGTTCGTCTCCGAGGCTATGAATCTTTGTTTTTCTTTTAATGAGGGATACTAGCTTTGACACATCTATGCCTTAGATCCTGGATCTCTCTATTTCTTTTTTGGCAAACAAACAGCCTAAGACATGGTCATGGCTCAATATGTATCACTTTTTAGATTTTCTCCATACCGTACAATCTCTCTCCAAATTGTGACTTCTTTTGCATTTTATTTATGGTAGCCACAGAAGCGTACACAGGTGTGTAGGTGTGTTCAATTAATAATTGTGATCTTCTCCATGTTTTTGCTTCCAACTCTTAACAAATCTCATTCCAAAGTCAAAAATTCTCAATCACATGAAAATTTATTAAAAGTTAAGTAAAGTAAGGCAATTTATCATAAAAACAAAGCAAAGTACTTAGGAAAATTCATGCATATTTCATGCTCATCAAATATTATCACATATAAGCTTTTTTTATCCTCATCCAAATCAATCTTAATCATTCTCAATATAATAAGTATCAAATCTAAGAAAAAATAACAAATTAATTGCAACAATTAAGAATACTCATCATCCAATCAATTAAATTTTTCATCAACCAATATTCGTGCACTAAATTGTAATTTAATTTAACTCAATCCAACAATCCTTCAAACATCAACTTCATTTAGATAATTCAACCTAATATATAAAGTAAACACAACGAACAAGAGGCTTCCCCTTCCAGACATTTTAACAACCCAAAATTTATGTAAAATGAAACACTTATTTTTGACATTTTGATAGAACATTAGAGGTTTGTTTAGAAAAATCACCTAATCTTTTGATATGAAAGTGAGCACTTTACTATAAACACCCCCTATTACTCACTTAGGTCAGTGATTTAAATGGCCACTAACACCACTCTTAATTTTAATCTTTTCAATTAGGTTAAAGTCATTAGAATGAATTTATTTATGTTCATTTTACTTATAAATACCACTCTCTCTCTCTCTCTCTCTCTCTCTCTCACACACACACACACACACACACACACACACATAGTTTTTTTAGTTTTCTTAATGGAACATTAAAAAGCTTGATAAGAGTCACTTTTTTCCTAAATTTATGCCAAAATTATAACCAAAAAGTGACATTGTGCAAATTAAGCATCTATTTTAAAGTCATTGGTTTAACTTAAAACTAAGTCAGTTTTTAATGCTTATACTAAGTTAGTTTTTAATGCTTATATCTATTTAACTAAATGAATTGCATCATAAAACAATCTAGCCTTTAATGTGTTATCATAATTACTCCTTTTTTGTTGTTAAAATTTTATAAAATTGTTATATATGAAGCCAATTTTAGTAAAATTCATTCTTTAAAGTGAAATAAGGCCAAAAAAAACAATATTGTCCCTACAGTTGAGTTGTATATTTTCCTTAATATAACAAATACAAGAATATGCAATATATAAGCAAAACAGAGATAAAATAAACTTTTGTAAACCTTTTCATTACCTGTTGTCAAAGATAAATGTGATAAGCAAGTAGAATTTAAGTGAGCCTTGCAAAGAAAATTAGCAAAAATAAAAACTATATAATGCAAAAAGAGCTTAAGATAAAAATGGAATCAAATAAATAATAATGAAAGTATAGTAACATAATAGTAATAAGAATTTAATTCATAATTTATAAAGGAAGGTGAAAATAAAGGGAATAAGCAAGATCTGAATGAGCAAAATAAAGAGCTCAATTTGTAGTTAATGCATCCCCATCATTAACTTTAGTAGGCACCATCGCTAGTTGAGAATCTTATTCAAAAATCCCACAACATCTAAGTAGGTTGATAATTGTTGCCCCGTCCATTGTAACCATAAATTTGTCTCTTAAATTGCCTTTGCATTCTCTATAGTTCATAGTTTTATCCAAACTTCTCACCCTCAATTAGCTAGTGGCTGCAGCTTTGCTCCCTCATACTCTTATCTTACCTCTACCATAGGGGTATCATTTCCTCTTGCTTTACCTCACTCTCTCAACACATCCATAAACTATGTTGACCTTTTTAACAAATCTTATATAACACTTCATATCAAGGTCAATAAAGGTCATCCTACAACCAAAAGTCAAGACCAATAGGGCAACAAAGACACCTAAGTTCTTTGTCGATCTAGTTAAATAAGAGTCTCCACAGATGACACCATTCCTCTTATTACCCATCTACTTTAAATATATGATGAAATAATACCTTAACTGATAAGAAATTCTCCCTATAATGTATTATAAAAAAAAATCTTAAAGTTTTACCATCTTAGCACCCTCCTTTCTCCCTAAAATTAAACAATCTATTACCTTATATAAGTATCATTGGATAGGGAAGAAATGGTGGTACTCTTAGTGGCTATAGTTTATGCCTCCCTTCAATCAATTTGAAATTCCAAAAATTGGTCTATGTATAACCTAATAGATCAGTTGAAATTTCGATAATAGAGGGCCTAAGGGCCTTTGTATCAATAATCTCAAGATCGTAAAACTCACAATGCACTTTGAATTTACTAAAGGACATATTGATTCAATTTCTTCTCAGTACAAATCTATTGGAGTCATCCTTATCCCAACTAGCATACCTAGTCACTTCTGAAGTGGTTAAAATTTATTAAGTGATCTCTTTATAGGCATACTCTATCACTCTAAAGAACAATCGCTACCATTCATTGTCCATTTAACTCCTAACCTTATTAGTGAATCCAACAGTTCCTAACCATTTTGAACTATATGCCCATTTTCTACGAAATTGGTATGCATACATTGCATATTGGTTAGAATCACTAAAGATCAGTGTTGAGTCTTCATTGTGTGATGAACCCCTAGCTTATGTGCAGTTGCTATAAGCACTTTAGTGTGATCAAAACTGAGTCCTATTTCTTTTTGATGGTTTGGAACTCATTCTCTTAAGTGGATTGAAGATTGGAAAGATAAAAGAGATGAAAATTTCTTAAAGATATAAAAATCACCAATTCTCTATAACATTAAACCTTAACTTGCAAAAAATAATAGTTGAGGGAGATAAAGTTAGTGATCCTAGGTAGAAACGACTTTGAAGTTTTGAAATCTACGTGGGTTTTATTGGGGGTATGATTTTAAGTTTTGGTTATATGAGAGAGAAAAAGAAATTAAGAAGTTAGGAGAAAATGGGGGTTTGACACAACCCCTAACATTTTAAAATTTTTTAGATATAGATATTGGCCTTTCTAAAGAGAATTAGGTTTAAACATGGTCTAAGACATGGTCATATCCTAGACCATAGAGTTTTCTAGAAAATTAATATTTCAACAATGTATAAGACCAGAAAGGTCCTAGACCATGTCTAATAATTAAGTTCATCACATGTTTAATTTTAAAATTTTCAATTAACCTATTCCTTAACCTTTTTAACCTAAAGCTTGTATAATTTCCTCCTTAATCTAATTATGAAAACACAAAAAACATAGAATAATAATGACAAAATACAAACCTATAACCTTCTAGTAAAAACAAACCAAAATAATTGTAAAAAAAATCCATATTAATTGTCTAACATTTTAAATAACTTCAAATGGAATTAAATTTTCTTAAAATAAATTAAGTTAGGTAGCCTCTAATATAACTTCTTTAGAAGTCTTTTAACTAGTATCATTGATGCCCCTTTCTTTTATATTGATAAAGTGCCATGTGAAAGTTCTTTTCTCTTTTTTTTTTCTTTCCTTTATGTAAGGAATCAATTCCCCTCTTCCTTAGTACCTTAGCTTCATGCATGATGAGTTCATGAAAAAGATCATAACAATTAGCTTTGTCTAAGTAATCACAAACCACAAAATGGTTAACTTTCATCAAAATTTGAAAAGGAATATTTTTTTCGTCTCTAAAGTAAATGTTATTCACTATCTCTGATATTTATAATTTCACTAACTAATACACAAAAAGGCCTACCTATGATTATGAGTTTTTCATCATCCTTTTGATGTGAACCTTAAGGATGAGACCTTGAAATCCAACACATCTTATTTATAATCAAGCCTTAAAGAAGCAAAAACTATATTAAGCATATAACCTTGACCAAATGATTATATGGAATCATGAACCTAAGGTATAAAAGAATCAAGGTTAGAACATGATTTTATCATCACAGGTAAATAAACATAATAAGATCAAAAACTTCTTTGAAGAATCAAAGAGAAAAATATCATAATTGTATTAATGATCAATGATGTCTTTACAATTAAAAAGAAAAAACCTTTAACTATTAAAATATGAAATTAGGTTTTTAAAACTCAAATAATAGTCCGGGCCTTAACCGTGGTTAGGCCGTACTGACTACATACATAGTTTGGGACACACCTACATCTAAGACCATAGATCCTTCCGGATCTTTGGGAAGTTAGACACAGTCTGGGAAATACCTATGGCTGGAGACAATAGATCTCAATGTAACTTTACGAATTAGTACATGGTCTTGGCCACGTCCGTGATTGTATACATATGGCTATAACTTTTGAAGATAGGCACGATTTGGCCTCTGTTTATGTAGAGGACCATTTTTCATCACTGAGTTGTCTAGAAAGTTACATAGGCTAATATACGACCATATTGGAGTTTGTGTCCACATCCAATACTTTTTTAACCTTAGTTTAGATCAAGCTAATCATTATTCATCCTTGTTAACCAATAGAGGTTCTAATTGACATTTTGATAATAAAAAAACACAAATATTACTATTGATCGTATTATTTTGATTATAAGCAATATAACAAGATGTAGCCATACTTAAGAACACAATTTCTATATTTTGTAATGTTGATTGTAATGTTATTTAGTCACTTTGAGATTGTTAAAAGTTAACCATGAATAAACATTTATTTTTACTCCACTATATTAATCTTTTCACTTATTAAGAGGTATTAAAGCTTTTATTTGTTGAAAAATCCTGTTGATATTTCAAAATCTCTTTAAGGGGACATTGAAAAAGTTATATTAATTAGAATTACGTTTAAAAATCAAGTTTGACCATTTAAGGTTGATAAAATAGTTTGAAAAGGCCTCCATCATTAATACGACATGTACAAGTGGACAAAGAAAACATCGAATGTTATGTATTCTCTTTCATTCAAAACTTTAACTCTTCTTTTCATAACTCTTGACCACAAGATTAAATTTACCACCCTACATTTAATAGTCAAACTTATCTATGACTTTTATCATTGTTCATGGATAAGAGCAATTAAGTATAACTATTAGAAGTTGACCCTACCACCTTTTCAAATTTTGGAAACAAAATTTCTCTTAAACGAAAAAATATTCTCAAATACATCATTAGTTTCAAAGATTGTTTAATCCAAACATTCATGATAGTCTACACATATTAATTACCAAATCATATAATATATTTGACCTTATGATTAAATGAAATGCAACCAACATTTATAATTCTAATGCCTGATTTAATGTCGTCATTACATGTATCTAAAAATTCCTCATCATCCTTTATCAATATCAACTAATAACATTTAAATAAGCAAATAAAAATTTATATTCAAATCATTTTGTAGTATCATGCGTAAAAATAAATACCACATCGTAGTTATGAAAATAATATTACCAAAATATATCTTTAATATCTAACCTCCTTTTTTACATCTCTACTTTTGGACCTCTTCTGTTTGAGATTCCAACCATTTTATTCTTGGCCTACCACTTGACCTTAAGACAACTGAGTCCTTCAAAAGGAATTCTCTTAAAATGGAATATATATATGCCTACTAAATTTATGCCCCAAATTTGCACCACATTGGTTTTTACTTTAATGGTCATCAATATCCTCTAACTAAGCTCCAATAAAACTTGTGTATTTTTATAGAAATTGGATTCCAATTTCTATTTCTTACTATTGCAAATATCATTATCATCTCAAATATTACCAAATTTTATGTTTGTAAGCCACCTTATAACACCTTTATGCCACCTTTTACTAACGAGATATTTTAAAATATTTTTAATTCTAACCTTATTCAAAAATTTAAACTTATATCAACTCACAAACACATAATTCCTTTAAGTTTGAACAACTTGTAGTTGCACTTTACTAGTGGGGGTGATTATTTAATGTAATTGTGTATAACTTGATAACCTTGTAGTCTTCACCCATTTCCTCAACCTCGTACAAATCGTTCCCCTTTGCTTTATATTTTGCTCACCTCATAATAAATGACATTAGTTAGTTTTTTTAAATATAATATGAAACAGGCTATTGGTGTATACTTCCTGAAATTCCTTCTTAATATCAAACTGTGTAATTAAGGATACACTAATTTTCAAACACAAGTATCAAACTCCATTTCATGCTTATCTTTCCCTATTTACTTCCTTTATTACTCAACATATTATCTTAATGTGTTACGAGCGTGTATATTGCCATCAAAGTAAGCATTCATATCCTTACTTTTTTATGTTGTTGACTTTCCCACCAAAAATAATCTGTTAGATTTCACTTCATATAGTTATCAACTACCTTTTTGTGTTGTTGAATTTGCTAGATTTCACTTCATATAGTTATCAACTAGAGATTGAACCCATGAATTATTTTTTAAGTCAAACTCGATAATGATTTCATTCCATTTTGTTATGAATTTTTGGTGTTAATGGTATCATAAATAATATTCATAAATAAATCTTCAAAATTTTTATCTTTTATAGGAACCAAAATTTTGAATTATTTTCTTGAGTATATGTCATAGAAATAACTTATGTATTACTCTTATGCTTGGGAATGCCTACTCAAAGACATTATGTATACTCTTGCACTTATTTGTAATAATAATGTCAGATGATTTGCTATTTATATTATGTGTACTCTTGCACTTATTTGTAATAATAATGTCAGATGATTTGCTATTTATACACCTTAACCATTAATAAAAATGCTAATAGAAACTATTATTTTTCTCATTGCCTAATAAAGCATAACTAAGAAATATGGACTGCTCCTAATAGTCTACACCAATAAGTAGAAAAAAAAATAATATTTGGTATTTGTTCATAAGAAATTGATAATAAATATGGCTGAATCGCTAAATTTGATATAAACTGCTAACTCCTCGTATCTTCTAAAAAATATTTCTTAGTCTTTCTTGATCATTACATTCACTTTCGTAAAAAAATATACTATCCTTTTCTTCCATTCAATTGAACATCTTATACACCACTTCTATATCCCCTTAGTATAACTTCATTCATCTCTAAAAGTCTATATGATCAAGACAATTCTTTTATAACAATGTAGCATACATTTGTCTATGAACTAATTTTGTAAATGTAATTATATTTCAATCTACTTCTTACTTAGCTATCCACAACTAATGTTGCCTTATAAACCTTGCATTACATGAAATCAAATCATGATTGTCCATATCTTCAAATTTGATTATGGTCCGAATACCTTTAAGGAACTGAAAACATACCTGAGCATCACACTTAATTCTTCTATTTGATCTTGAATTTATTCTATTCAACCTTCATGATCTATGCAATTAAAACAAAAAAATTAAAATTAAAATTCTCAATTCTCAATTCTCAATTCTCAATTCTCAATTATCTTTTTTCGTTTTTCCTTCATCCACTTATAACAACAATAAATACATGATGTTTTGAATACTTATGGTACAAATCATATCAATTGTCATTTCAAAATTTTCAACTTCATTCCTATTTATAGTACTACCTCTGACTTAATGTTCTTCAACCTAAGACGTGGAGTTGTCACATCTACAGAGCTCTTCTTATTCTCCATTTCATTAATCATCTCTATTATACCATTGCATTATATAAATATATCACTATATTACACAAATGATACAAGTGTATTATACAACATATACCAAGATATTCTAAGAAAAGCTGCTTTATATTAACATTTGACAACAATTAGATGGACTCCATTATAGGATATCAGACCTTGCACATGCATATTGGAACTTTACTCTTGTATACAAAGACATTGGAACTTTGCTCTGGCACACGAGCACTACAACTTCTTCCTTATTTTCCTTTTCAATCTCTTCGTCGCTCCTATTGATTGTAACTTTCTCTTTAAATAAATAGTACCTAAGTTGAAACTTAATTTATTAGTCAATTTTAATTAAAATTAAGAATAAAATATCATAAAAGCTTTTTAATCTCCAAAATTTTTTAGCATTGCATATCTCACAACAACATTCCCACTTAAGAACCTCATAGGTGTATATGTGGGTCTCAAAACCTTAAATAGAAAATTGATTATAACTAATGCAGATATGACATTATTAATTGCAATATTATATTTAATAATAGCCATATAATTCTTAAACATGTAATCTTTTTGTCGATATGAGAATAAATTTGTAATAGATAATTGTAATATAAGAACTTACCTTTGGCGAAGCATAAAAATACCAATTACAAGTGAAAATGGTTGGTTAGTATGATAATGACAAGTGAAATTGCTTACTTAGTTATGTTGTAGGTCATAGATGACAACAACAACTAAGAAAAATCATGAACAAACCAACTAAAGCAAGAAACTCCAAAAGGGAAACAAAAAATGCTTGTTCAATTGTGTTGCATATCAAAGGTACGGATGGAACAAGCAAAAAACTTTTGGCAGAACAAGTAAGCTTCTATTGCAAGCGATTGACATATTTTTTGGGTTCTTTTACTTTTTTGTCCTTAATTATATCAATTATATTTTTTTCCATTATCACTTATTCTTAAAATAATTACTAGTATCACATTTTTAATATTATTTTCATACTCATTGCCATTTTGCTGACTCTGAAATAATTTCCTTTTGTATGTAAACACTTTGACATGAAGCAGTATGGCTACATGTAAGTTAAAAGGGGATGTTAGGGGAAAAAGTTAGTCTAAACTATAATTAGGTTATATTTATTTTAAAATATTCAATTATCTTTAGTTATTGTTACCCTTTTTATTTAAATTAAGTAAACAATATTATTATACTCACTTAATTTAGATAAATATAATAAAAAGATATTTATGTATAATTAAGTATTAAGTAGAAAAAAGAAATAAAAGAAATGTAATAATTAAATAGAAATTTATTTATTTTAATGGAATAAAAAGTAGATAGATTTGCAAAGAAAGTATGGCCTACATTTAGTAAAAATATTTAGACTTTTAAATTCAAGGGGTTTAACTCAGTCCAAAACCAAAATTTGATAAAATTTCATATTTAAAATATAGGCTTAGTAAAAAAAAATTTGACACTTAGGCTCAAGGAGTCCAACTAAACTCAAAACCTAAAATTTGGCAAAAGTAATCCAGTTAGTGTCTAACTTAATAGTTTAGTTAACTCAATACTTAATTAATTTTAAAACAAATTAAATTATTTGACCTAAAAACTCTAAACACCATGCATACAAATATAATTGTAATTAAATTTAAGTAATAACCATTGCAATTGTTATTAAAATAACTCAAGAAATAAAGATCTCATATTTCCTTTATAAGAAAAATATGCAAATTATGGAAGAATAAGAAAATGGAGTTAACCCCTTTTAAAGGTGAATAATTAAGTTTCTTGCTAATTGAAGTTCAATAATTTTGTAACATTATGAATTAGTAATCTTTTGTACCATTAACAATTTCTCAAATTGAATGAAAAATTTTATCTTTTTTTAGAAATAAGTAATGAATTAAGCCTCTAAAGGTAGGTAAAAACATACAAGGGAATTGTCAATCTTACAATTCAATTGTCTCCATTTATGGAGATCGCATATTGCCAATGAATGAACATATCATTACAAAACAAAGATCTCTATCCTCTATCCATAAATATAGATTACACTTTCCATGTATTGCTAAGATAATCAAGATGGTGAAATTTATGCTTAAAGATGTTTATATGGATTTTGATCTTCTATATAAGATTCATCATGAATTGCTCCTTGCTGAGGCTTCTATTATGAAAACATCATATGTTCCACTCATCTCATGTAGCTGTGATAAGATATGAAAGTGATAAGCAAAAGCATCATTTCACTGTAATATTAGAATGTTTAATGATGAAGCATCAATATAGTATATCATTCCATTCCTTTGGAGCATCATAAATGTAGCATTTGTGCAACATTTCTCTCAAAGTTTATTTAACAAACTCACATTGCAAAAATAGGTGGCTTATGCTCTCTTATGCTTTTTTACACAATATGCACTAGTTAGTGGTATTAGAAAATTTTCCAACTTATCCATTATTGGCAGTTTTTATTTCATGGCCAACCATAATGTAATGGAAGCATAAGGCAATTAATGTTTAAACCCAATAATATTAGTATATGGGATTTTGTTTAGGTTTCCTTGAAGGAATTTCTTGCAGGAGTGGCTGGTGAGGTTGCCATTGTTGGTATGCTTCTATAAAATGGTGTCCTCCTCCTCATTAATGCAAGTTTGGATGATCTTTGAGCTTAAAGAATTAGGAATGTGAATTCGCTTGAAGAGGTCCTTATTGGATAGAGCTGCAATAACTTTCATCTCTTACTGGATCAAAGTTATGAGGTTACTGATAGAGCTTAGTTTGTCAAGAGGTCTTATTGATAGCCAGTTGTCTTACCAAAATCTTGTTGATCTTCCATTTCCAACCAGATAAATAATTTTTGACCTTAACTTATCTCTTATTTTCAAAATAGCTTTCATTGTAGATTAGGTATAGGATTTATGTTGAATATTCCGTATGCTCTTGTCTTTGATGTAGATGTCATGAATCCATTTGCACCGTAAGGCTTGTTTATTCTTCAGTAATCTCCATATTCTCTTAAAAATCATGACTGTATTGAGAGGAAATAAACCCATCCCTCCTTTGTCTTTTAGGATACATGCATCACTATGTTTCATTTTAGCTTTGTTTGAAGACTCTTTGTTGCCTGACCAAAGGAAGTTGTTGCATAACTTGTCAATGCTTTTAATAATAATAGCAGGGAATCCAATATGAGTTACCCAGTAAATATTGATGGAATTCAAAATAGATGCAATAAGTTAAGCTCTGTTTGTAATTCCATAGGTGGATATCTTGTTTTTAATCTTATCAATTAGAATGTTGTAGTCTCTCATGGTTATTTTGATGCAGCCATTGGAATGCCAAGTTGGAGCATGGGAAAATGATGATGATTGAAGCCAATAATATTTTTTAAGTTATGTTCCTGGTTCTTAGCACTCCTAGATAAGTAGATACCACTAATGGTGTAATTGGCTTGATGACTTCTAGACTAGATAACTTACCTTTAGAGCTTTCATGAAGGCTAAAATTGATTTATAATCATATTTAAAAGGAGTACGAGATCATCAGTGAAACTCATATTTGTGATTTGCATTCTTCTGCATCTGGAATGGAATTTAAAGTGCTTGGCTCTTTCCACTACACTTTTGACAAGTCTGTTGAATACTTCTATCACTAAAGCAAATAAGAAGGGTGAAATGGGATTACCCTGACAAATTCCTTTACAACTTTTGAAAGTTTTGGCAGGCTATCAATTAACCAAAATGCTAAAGGAAGGAGTGATTATGCATTGTTTGATCCATTGAGTGAAAGACTCTGGAAAATACATAACATTAAGGATTGAAATCCCAATCCACACTATCATATGCTTTCTTCAAATCAATTTTAAGAACGCAATTCAAGCTACTTCTTCTTTTGGAATAAGTTTTTACCAATTCTTATAGCAATAAGATGTTATCTCTAATAATTTTTCCAAAGATTTATGCACCTTATGTTGGATCAATATGATTATGAAGAACTTTCTTTAATTTGTGAGCAATGGTTTTAACAATGATCTTGTATATTGAATTGCCATAGGCTATATGTCAAAAATACGAAAGGTATTTCTACTCACCAAGTTTGGGAATGAGAGTTATAAAGGTTTTATTGAGTTTAGTGAGTAAGGAACCCTTTTTGAAGAATTCAAGGACAACATCCATTACCATTTGTTTGGTTAGAGGCTATGATTTAATAAAAATGTTTAGAATGAAACCATCAGGGTTAGGAGCTTTATGAGGGTTCAATGACTTCAGAACATCTTCAATCTCCTTAGTGGAAACATGTTTACTCAAGAAGCATACTCAAGATTTTTGCTTCTTGAGTATCCAGGCACCTTTAATGATCTCTCTGAGGAAAGGAATGGATGAGTGAGCATTGATGGCATGTTCATGATACTTGAGAAGTGACTGAAAGCCCCATATAGCAATTGGTGTTGAGAGTCCATCATATGATCATCAATCTCCAAAGAGATTATTCTGTTATTATTTCTCCTAGAAATTACAAACCTGTGATAAAAGGAGGAGTTTTTGTCTCCAATTTGTAGTCATTCAATGCAAGATCTTTACTTCATAAGAGACAAGTCATAGGTTAGTGCCTTAGAGAAATTTTACATAGCTACCTTTTCCCTCTCTTATAGGTGCAAAGAATAGGGGTTGTTATAGAGCTCTTGTTGGATTTTCTCAAGATCATTCCTTGTAGTATTTAAGAGATGATGGATATTTCCATCACTCTTCAAGAATAACATTTTCTTCCCATGCTTAATGCTTTGAATTTTACTTGCATATATGAACTATTTAGAGCCCTTAATTCTTGCCTTTAAACCATTCTAGATTTCATCATCAAAACTTGTTAAGCTAGTTAAGAAATTGTTGAATATGAAAGGGGTTTTAGGACTTACTGATAATATACGGGTGATGATAGTTGAGTGATCAAAAAGCCTATTGTTGGTGAACATAGAGAATTTTTTTTGGAAAGGTTAGAAACCACTACTGATTATTAAGGTTGCAATGTAGTTTCTTTCTAATGAAGTTGTCTCCATATTGATTATTGCAACAAGTTAAGAAGTTTCCACTAAGGGGAAGATCAATCATTTGGGTTTCAGTTGAACATTTTCTCATATTAAGATGGATTTCCTATGGATTTGTTTCCTTCAGCTTTGAAAATGGAATTGAAGTCACCAGTTAATAGCCAAGGTATTGAGATATTGACAATCATATCTTTGAGAAGTTTCCATAAGAAGGTCTTTTGATAAGAGATGTTATGAGCATATATAAATGAGATATATACTAGTTTTCCTGAACTCTTGATCAACACTTCTAAATGAATAATTTGGTCTTCTATGCAGCTTGTGGATACATGCAGTAAGGATGAGTTATACTAGAGCAAGGTTCTACCATTGGGATGATGGCTATGATTTGTGATCTCTCTCCACTTATTAGGAAGCATCTTGAGTAGATTGCAATTTTCTTGTTTCATGCGAGATTCCAAGATTCCAACAGTATCAATTTTATCCTGAGCAATCATGCTTTAATCAAAAGTTTTTTGTAAGGGGCATTAGCTCCTCTGATATTCAATGCTAGAATCTTCATAGGGTTAACTCCATAAGTGGAGCCTTCCTTTTCCTATTTAATTTTCTCCTGATTACAAGTTTAACTCGTTGTTTATTATCCTCCATATCTTCTGCTACCTTGTTTGAAGTTTTAACATAAGTGTCATTCTGAGCAGTATGACTTATCTTCTTTACATATTGAACCGTATCAGTTGTGGATAAACTTTAGTAGCTTCAGTATTGCCTAGTAAGTTGGTGAGCATGTTACCATTAGATTGCTTGATCATCTCTTCTCCATTCAAAGTGAGGTTATTTTCTTCAACAAGTTTAATTGAATATAAAATTTGAGTTGCATCAAGTGTGGTGCTAAATTTTATGATTTCCTAATATTCACCTATATTAAATGCCTTCCCGGTAGGTTGTGGTCAGAATTTACTATTTCATTTAACTTTTAAACCATAAGATATTTTCAATTTCATATTATTTGTAGATAAATTATCTAAACATAATTACATTCAAAAAATGATCAAATATAGAGATAGAGAAAAATGTGAATACTTTGGAAGAGAATCTTGGTCTGACTCTTTTGAAGAGAAAGAAGAAAAGGAGGTTTATTATCTACCATTTTACTTCTTATCGATGCTAATCGATTATTCCAAGAAGGAGAAGACTGAAAAGTCTATCGTTTCAGTCGAGTTGAAATTCTTAGGAATTCAACACTTTTCGGAAATTAAAGCATCCATTGGAAAAAGACAAAACAAGAAAAGGAAAAGCTACCTAGAATTTTGTTTTCACTTTCCTTTTCTTTCTTACTTCTTTTTCAGTTTTGACGGGACAAAAGTTTTCTTTTTAACTTGGTTAATTAAAGATATTCTTTACCTTATGTATTTATGTTGTTTTTATTTTAAAATTAAATAAAATTATTTGAAATTCGGAACTCATGTATTAATTGAAAATATCCCAAAATAAATATTTTTAAAATAAAAATAACCTCTTTGGATTTTGTCTTATCAACACCGACACTGACCCTCAAACCGTACCTTTGAAATTTAGCTCTTGTGGTATCTACAAACTCCAGGCCTCGGTGATGTACAAGTGCGGTCACCTCAGCTTGTGATAAGGCATAATAATAGCCTTCATACTTTCTCATGTTTGTCAGTATCCCTTCCCCAACAATTTGTTTTCGATCTTTGGTCCATTTACAATTGAAGTGACTGAAACTTCATGTTTTTATTATTTTGATTTTTGACCTTCTTTCTCTAGACTCTATCCTATCCATCCATTTTGGTACAGACTCTGGTTCCTTTGCGTAGATTTCAATTTGTCGTGGCTGCCATTGTATTTGTGCGACTCAGTACCCAATTACTCTAACTCCAATTCCTCTGTCCAATTTTATGGTATCTTATTATGTTTAGTAAATTTTAGCCATTTATTTATGAAGGTCTTACGTTTATTTATATGGAATCCGCGTAAATGATTGGCTGAGATTCACTGAACACAATAAGACACCATAAAAACTGGACAGAGAATATTGAGTGAATTACTCTGTACCGAAATTATAATAGACGTGAATAATAGTAGTACAAGAAAGAAGAAATGAAAAGGCAAAGGTACAAGGTGATCACTTGATGATAATAAAATATGTCGTCATTGGCAAATTTATTTGTCATATTAAGGGGTATCTCTTAATCTTCGAGAGAAATTATGGGGATGAAAATTAACTTTGGATCACTTGGTAAGTTAATACCCATTGCTTAGCACTGTATATATGATATGCTATTCGTTATCTACATTATTCATCAATTGGACTAATTACCAGCTAAAGAATTGTTTATTAACTAGTTAAAGGGTTATAATCATATAATGGATAGTGTGTCTAAAAAGTTATCAAGAGAGGACTTTCTGTTTAGCTGGTTAATACTCTAGTCGATGATTATCTAGTTAGTCGAAAGCTGATGTCAAACTAGCTAAACTTGTCTAAAGTAGTCGTTGTAACTATTAGTTAATGTGTCAAACGTTTATTTGAGTTATTTTGGGGTACAAATAAACCACAAATATAAGAAGAATCTTTCACATAGTAGAGAATTATTACAAGCTTTGAGATGTTAGGAAGTGTACGATATGAGCTTACCAATGAATAAACTGTAGAGAACCTATGAATAAGTTTTTAAATGCAATAAAGTTAAAATATATGTATAAGAGAATTAACTCATTGATTATAAGAAACTAACAACCAAATATATCTCGAACTTATTAAAACTAAAAAATATTTTAAATAAATCACAATTAGAATTTTGAGTATGAACAACCTGGGACACAATTGTAGGCCATCATGTCCAATTCTATGTTGGTTATGAACATTTTAATGATAGTATGCATGGTCTGGTAAACAAATGTAGCTGAGACAATCTGGCTAAGGCTTATGTAAAAGATCATGTTCATCCATAAATGAGTGTTTTGCCTCTAAATCTTTAGCAGCTCCAGCTTTTGCAATTGACTGATTCCAATATGCAATGGATTCTTTCTTTAGGGTAGTCGTGCTTGCTTCATACTATCACTCTTCAAAAGAATACATCCTTAAATCATCACCTACATTAGAAAAAAAAAAGTGAATCTCTTTATATAAAGATATAAGCATAGGATGGTTAGTATAATGCTCTTGATATTACTCCTTTTTTTTCAACCTCACTTTTCTTTTCTTCATTATTTATTTTCAATCTTAATTAGTCATCATAAAACTGCTTAGGTGTTTGAAGTAAAAGAGTAACAGGTTTATTATCCTTCACAGAAGTGTACCTATTCATGATGGCTCTATACAGAACCTTTAAATCATATTTCTATAGGCTTATAAGAGGTGACTAACTTATATAGGTACGACATCATATTGTACCTCATCTTAATATCTCCTAATATAAAATGAAATCAACACCTAATTATTCACGTTAATCTTCCCACACTTATTAATTGATTGAAACTTGCATTGTATTGGATGCTTCATAGTAGATAAATTCAACTTTTTAACAAGGGAAGTGCCAACCATGTTAATGCAACTACCTCCATCAATAATAATATTATATACCCTATCATGAACATAACATCTAGTATAAAAGATGGTCTATTTCTGCTACTATAAGTCATCCTTTTTTATCTTAAGCGTTAATACCCTCTTATTAACAAGCATTTCGCCTTTAATAATATATTCAATACCCTCATCACTATATTTTAGTATGATATAACTTCGTTTTCATCCACATCACTCAAACTATCTACCCCTCCATCATCCTTCATGATCATAACCCTTTTATTTACGTATTAGAATGTAAAATTTCCTACTCCCAAATTCTAAAAAAAATTTATAAAATCACTTTACCTTTGCTTTGATTCTAGATATCCTTTTTAGTTTTGGAAGACTCAGCCTTTAATTTAGAAGAACCACTATCATAAGAATCACTAAGATTATTAGGGTATCTTAATACTCCTTTGCACTTTAGTTATGTCTCCACCTTCACAATCATATGCTTCATCTCTTCTAATTTTACATAATATTGTAGCTCTACTACATTTGCTATCTCTCTATTCAACGTATTCAAGAACATTATTATGGTTGCTTATTGCTTCTCTTCCTCCTTTATACTAGCTTGGATCATAAGTACTTTGATCTCTTTATGATAATCTTCCATACTTTTTTATCTTTTAGAAAGACTTTACAACATCTAATACAGATCCCTATAATAATGACTTGCCACAAATATTTTACTAATAAGAGTCTTCCATTCATTTTTATATCTAACTAGATTAGGTATAACCTATAAATTCTACTATCATCATTTTTACCTTATTTTTCTCAAAGTAATTATAATAGCTAAAGATAAATTTTATCCTTGTCACCCACTCCAAATAAGCTTTAAAATCATTCTTACCTATAATGGTATATTCTTCTTAATGCTCTCAAGATTACCATCCACCCCTTCTTGAACTCTAGGCTCTCTACTTTGCTTCCAATTACATGTAATTCCTCTTCTAGGTCTAAACCTATCCCTTTAGCCTCGTTAGGTCAAATTCATCAAAACTTAGTTCATCATTCTCATCATCATCTTCTATTGGAGCTATTGGATTATACCTAGTATACAACCCCTTATAATCTACTACGGGTTAGTCTTAATTGTAATTCAACAAACTACTAGGATTGCTTTTATAATATATCAATCACCTTACCATACATCATATCCATTCTTTTAAAATATTGTTGCATAGTATGCATGAAGTATAAGTTGTCTTTCTCCTCCTTCAATGATTAAACACCTTTAGAAGGTATATTTAATTCTACAAGAAAAGTTAGTAAAAAATTTCTTATGCAGTCTCTCACATGTTCACTCTCAAAATGACAAACCACTCATGTTATACTCGTTATTCAAATTTTCTTGAAGCTAATCTTAAACACTTTTTATCTTTTATCTATTCTTAGCTTCCTTTACAAGTATTTAAAGAATAAAACAAACCCAATTAAGAATTCAATCTTATAAAGTCCAAAAATTTAAGAATTATTTGTTAAAAGAGAAAAAAAATGTGTTAATCAAAAAAATAAAGAAATCAAGAAAAATTTGAAAATATCAGCAAGAATTTCAAACTATATTGAGGAATAATTTTTTGAGGTAATTGTTCGTACACCACTTTCTTTTTCTTTTATTTCCCTTTTCTTTTCTTTTCTTTTCCTTTTCTTTGCTTTCTTTCCATTTTTTTTTCTTTTCACAATCATACGAGTAATTAGCATGAACAATATGAAATAAAGGAATTTAATAAAGAAGAAATCCTAATGCAATAAGAGATATAAACTAACCTGAAACAAGATGATAACAAATTTTGATTTTTGTTGAAACTTTAAAAATAAGAATATGATGTAATAGAATGAAAAAGAATAATAAAGAACACAATTTCCTTTCTGCTTTCTTTTATAACAAAGGAATATAATAAAATTTGAATGGCATGAAAGCAAAGAAAAGAGAATAATAATACTTGATTTAAAGCCAAACTTTTGGTACCAACTAATGAGAATTCACCTATGAATAAATCCTAGAGAATATGTGAAAAAGTTTGAATTAAACATAAGAAAGTTAAAGACAAATGTATAAGAGAATTAACATGTTGATTATAGGGAATCAAGAACAACATTCGTAAAGTATTTAAACACTAAAAAGAAAGAATTTTTGAATGAGTTTGAAGTTTAACAAAGAATAAAAAAAGAAGCATGAGACACGATCAAGGGCTATACGTGTTGGTTATGGATCTTTTAACACTAATGGGCATAATATGGGAAACATCTATGTCTGAGATTTTGGATCTCTCTATAACTTTTTCAAGTTAGAAACTGTCTCAGACATGTTTATGATTGAGACCATAGATCCTCCTATAACTTTATAAATTTAGGCACAGTTTGGGCCACACTTGTGTTGCAGAACATGTTCAGTTAAAGATGAGTGTTTATCTCTAAATCTTCTATAACTCTAACTCTTGTATTTGAACCAAGCTTACATATAATGGATCCCTTATTTAAACTAGTCATGTTCGCATCAGTATATGATTACATTATATAACATATATTAAGTCTTTATTCACTAGTGTGAGGAAAAAAAGAAGAAGCAAAGTTCTAAATTGTATTGTTATACAATTATAATAATAAAAAATAATTGAAATATAATTTGTGAGGGTTAATCTCAAACCTTGAACAATATTTGTAAAGGACTACTCTCTACCCATGATAAAGCAAGACATTTGTAATGGTCTTCTTCACTTATAACAATGAATATATTGTATAAAAGGTTTCATTGTACCCATTGAAGGAAGAATACAGTGAATTCCTAAACAAAACTTAGGGAATAGACATAGGCTAAATGTTATTTGACTAAACTATTATAAATTAGTTTTGCCTATCTATTCCTACTCTCTTTACATTATTTGTTTTTGTATGATTGCACTTAACATTATTGTCATTTTATATTATCACTTTATTTTAACTTGATTAAATTATATTTTTTTAGTGCCAACAAGCTTTAAAATTCACCACTACCTATTTCATCTCCCTCCTAATAATCATTAGGGACCAATATCTTTTTTCTAAGTGATCCTTTAAGAAATAAATTTAGATTCCAATTATCTAAGTAACATTTAAATCAATCTCAATAAAGCTTGATTAGTCTTTGTTTATGATTATATTTCCTATTTGAGTGAGCTATATCTTAGTTGATAATTGATATTATCCTTGTAGTTAAAGCAAATCTTATAACAAGTATCTTTAGGACTTTTAAATAGGTTTAGTAATGATAAACTTGAAAGTGGAGATTGTAAAAGGGAGCTTGAAGTTAACATATCTAAATAAATAAAATGATTAATATAAAATAAAATAAATTTATATTGTGTAGGAATGTATCAATTGATAAGTAGAGGAACATAAATCATTATGGACAAGAGTTGTTTTATTGTGAAGTTTATGTTATTCATTTAAACTAATATTTTCTTATATTAAATTCATATCATGTAGGAATGTATCAATTGATAAGTTGAGTAACATAAATCATTATGGATAAGAGTTGTTTTATTGTGAAGTTTATGTTATTCATTTAAACTAATATTTTCTTATATATTCTTAGAAATTACTTTATGACTAGTTCACCACTCTAATAAGAAATTAATAACAAGCAAAAAAAAAAAAGAAAGAAATATCCAAGGCCTAATAGTTATTGTCACCTATACTAACCTAGTAAAAACTGAAGATATTGGTCATTCAGCAAACAATATGAAAAAATGGATAAATAAATGAAAATTGAAACATTAAATCTCTAGGTACTTTTAAAGATAAATATCTAAATACTTACAATTATTATTTACATGAGAATTGATGTTGTGTAGTCTTGGATTTATGTTCTTACACATATGTTCTAAAATAATGACTAGTCATTAACACCAAGCGTTAGTTTATACCTTACAGTCAATTAAATAGTTGTGTACTTATGATATAATTAATTAAAGATATTCTTTACCTTATGTATGTATGTTTAATTTAAGATAAAGTCTATGGGACAACCATAATTAGTAAATAAAACTATAATGAGATCATAATTATAAGATTCATAATGCATTCAAGTATTATCTCTAAAGGGGATATTGTAGAACAACTTAGGGATAGAGTAATGTCTGGAGAAGAATGAAAACTGGAAGAAGATATGATACTAACCAGATGTGTGAGAGAGTAGCAATTCTTTTAAGGAATACAGCTAAGGAGATTTTGGGAGTTTCTAAAGGTCCCAGGGGTAGTAAGATGGAGTTTTAGTGTTGGAATGAAGATGTAAAAAAAAAAAGGTGAAGATCAAGAATATTACTTATAAAGCTCTATCGGATAACATTACAAATGTAGAAAGGGTAATTAATAGAGAAATTTATATACTAGCAAAGAAAGGGGTGAAGAGGATAGTCTCAAAAGCCAAAAGTAGAGCTTACTGGAAATTATACTAGCAATTGGAAACTAAAGATAAAGAAAGGGATAAATTCAAGTTGGTGAGAGCTAGGAATTGAAAAGTGAGAAACTTAGATCAAAATGACATCAAGACGGGTGCTCATGGATAAAAATGACATCGAGAGAAGATGACATAAATACTTCTATAGCCTTTTTAATTAAGGCAGAGATGACAACATCTTCTTGAGTGATATTAACACTTCTGAGAAATATCGTAACTTCACTTATTGCTAGTAGTTCATAAGATAACAAATTAAAGGAGTTTTGAGGGAGATGAAGAGTGGAAGGGCAGTAGAACCTGATGAGCTACCCATAGAGGTATGGAAGAGCTTAGGAGAAGACACTCTTACTTAGTTAGTCAAGCTCTTTATGGGATCCTCAAGTCCACCAAAATGTCGAATAGTGGAGACTTAGTACTCTAACTTGTCTATATAAAAATAAAAGGGACATCTAAAGTTGTAATAACTAACCACTTATGGTACCATGAAATTATAGGAGAGGGTCATTGAAAAGATAGTGAGAAAGGGTATGCCTATCTCGGAGAACCAATTTGGTTTTATGCTAGGAAGGTCTAGGACAAAAGCTATACACCTCTTTAGAAGATTAATGAAATATTATAGAGAAAGACATCAGGACCTGCACATGGCTTTCATTGACTTAGAGAAGGCTTGTGACAAGGTACCTAGAGAAGTCATATGTAGGTGTTTAGAAGTTAAGGGAGTACCTATGACTTATATACAGGTTATTGGAGATATGTATGAAGGTGTTAAGACTATAGTAAAGATGATAGGAAGACATTCAAAAGTTTTCTCTATTAATATCAGGCTAAACTAAAGATCCTCGTTGAGCCCATTCCTGTTACAGTAGTAATGGATGAGTTCAATAAGAATATCCAAGGGTGCCTTGGTGTATATTATTTGCTGATAACATTGTTTTACTAGAAGAGACAAAGGAGGGTGTCAACGTCAAGTTAAAACCTTGGAGGGATACATTAGAATCAAATGATATTAAATTAAGCAAGACTAAAATAGAGTATTTAAATAGTAACTTTTTAGGACATAGGATGACATTAGAGGTGGAGATAAAAATTAGTTTAGAAGTTATACTACAAAAAGATTGTTTTAAGTACCTTGGATTCATCATCCAAAGCAATGGCGATATAGATAAAAACATAGTTCACCGTATCAATTTAGGGTGACTTAGAAGCTAAAAGATAAATTCTACCGTTTAGCAATTAGGCTGACCATGCCTTGTGGGGCAAAATGTTTGCCTATCAAACATGTACACAGTCATAAGTTTATGGTGGCGGAGATGAGGATGTTCCATTGGATGCATAACCTTACAAGAAGAGATAAGGTCATAGATATAGTGAAAAGATACAAATTACGGGTGGATAAAATTGATGGTAAATTAACAAAGATAAGGATTAGGTAGTTCAGACATATTAAGAGCAGACATCTTGACACTTCAGTGAGAAGAAGTAAGAAGATTGTACTTAAGGACTGTAAGAGAAAAAGATGAAGTTCTAGAAAGAACTGAGGGAGGTGATCAAGAATAATATAACTTTATTAAAGCTTACTGAAAACTTGACCCTCGATAGGAAACTTTATAAGATACGGATAAAGGATCTTTCATAGAGTGGTCCTTCTCTTTTCTTATAGATCTTTTGAACATTTTATGTTGATTCTTGTGTCTTATATTTAGCCAAAACATTTTTACATGTAATACTTGTCCCTTAGTCATTTTAGGTAGTTTTTTTGTCTGTCTTTTAATTGTTTATTTTTTAATTATTTATCTTCTTTCTTATATGTTTATTTGTTTACTTATTTTACCTTTTTATCTTTATTTTATTATTTTATTATATTTATTTATTTATATGAATTTATTATCTTTATTTTTTGATTTATTAATATTATCATTTATTTCCTTATTTTGATTTTGAATTTCTTTATTCTTATTTTATTCTATTACTATTTTTATACATTTATTTGTTTATATTTTTGCTTTTGTTTTCTTAAGAAAATTCTTTAAAAAAAATTATTCTTTTTTATAGATCTATCGGATTAGTTAAAGGTAAGGTTGTGTACTTCTGGACCTCTCTAGACCCCGCATCTCAACAGGATTTCTACTTGAATATTGTTGTTATTGTTGTTGGACATTAATAAAGCAAAAAGATTAGCACAAAATAATCTATCTCATAGACTAAAATATATAAATACTTAAATAAACGTATAAATACTTATTAAAGAACTAGTTTATTAACCAACTCGACATGAGAATTTCATATAAAACATTACTTATGTGTCTACGAAAATGCTCATTGTGATAATTATATAAGTGTTCCTTTAACTTGATATCTTTAAAGTATCCTATATAATAATTTCTATATTTTGGTAATACTTAGGATGTATCCTAGTCAAAAGTTGCGTGGTTAGTATTCATTAGATATAGCATAAATTATGTGGAGGTATTTGAGTGAACAATATAGGGATCATAATCTTAAAATAATTAAGAAGAATGTTATATTGTTCTCGATTAGTATTAATTTGAGAAATCTTTGGCTAAAAATTAGTTACTAAAGTTTAAGAACTAATAAATAGACTAAAAAAAGTAGACACTAAATACTTGTGTTATGTCTAATTGAAACATTGAATGATAAAAATGTTAAATTATATAAAAATATTTTGATATTTGTAATATTGGGATGATCATGATGTGACTGTAGATATCAATCTTGATCTATGGATATAAATTGTTAGTCAAAGAATTAAAGATAAATTAAAGGAATTCAATTGTTTAATCCTAAATATAATTTAAGATTATAATATATATCCATTGTTAACACATCTAGGAACTTGATGGTTTATACACAAAGAACTACTAAAGAGAGAAAAAGATAATTTAATTAGCTTAGACTTGATTACAAAGTTTGAGAAACTTTAATATCAAATATAAGTTACTTGAAAAATATGGACCAATATTAAATATTAGATCTTATTTCGAATTAATTGGTATGTAATGAGAATAGTTATATTCAAATTAAATTTAATTAGACTTATAATAATAATCTAATTAAATTACCAAAAGTCCAATCCATATTATAAATAAGCATTAGGCTCTAAGAGCTAACATTTTCGACTTACTCTTCTCTCCACTACTTGTCAAATTTTCTCAACATGTTCTTGTGGAATAACTTGTAAATTTAATAATATAGTAATTTTTAAATAACCAGTGAATTGTAGGAGAAGTGTAAAAAAAACTGAACTCTATAATAAAGTACAATTTATAATTTATGGTTTGTTGTATTTATAAATTTATTATGTTATAGGATTAAAGTGTTATTGATTTTCAAAAAATTATTTAAAAAATTGTTCTTGCTACTACGCGTAGGATGAGATTCCGTCCCAATTTCCTAATTCTATATTCCAAACCAAATTTGTGTTGTTGTTCAATTAGAAATTGTTGTGGTAAATACTTGCATTTATACACTACTTGCAAATAAATTAGACCGTGCCCAAAATTTATATCTTCATGTATAAATTTGACGAGAACAGGTGGGTTTAGCGTATGGGGATTCAACAGTTTTTTCTGCCTAATGCAGTGACGTCATTTGTTTTCGTATTGGTATTTTTTATACATGACTGAGGCTCCTTTAGTTGGCAAATTATTTATTATTTATCGTAGTTTTATTTTTTTACTATTTTATTATTTATTAATTTTCTGATTATTATTAGTTTCATATATTATTATTATTATTATTATTATTAAGGTTTAACTAGAATGAAGGTACACCCTGTCTTTTTACATAT
>JAOSBL010000008.1:22094110-22107952 GCA_027568915.1 Erythroxylum roraimae
TTATTATTATTAAGGTTTAACTAGAATGAAGGTACACCCTGTCTTTTTACATATTTATTTCGTGTTAGTTTTGCCTTTTCTCTCTCTAACCTGCATCACTCTTATATTGTCTCATTTGCATTGTGGGTCTACCGAAAATAGTCTCTCTATTATGTAAGGGTAAGGTTGCGTATTATCAAACCTCTCCAGATCTCACTTCATTGCGAGACCTCAGATTAGGTGTTGATGATGATGTATAAGCTTTATCCAGGTAAACTTGCAGAAAGAGTCATACAATATGTGATGATCGTTCGTCATGCACTAATTAATTTAATATATGCTGAAAAGTTAATAAATAAATACAGGTCACATGATATGGTTTTCCTTCTGGCTGTGGCTCTTAAGAGCTAGTAAGGACCAGACAGAATAAAGAAGCAGAACCAAATTAATATGTTGTTACATGCACTAAGTGTATGATCCTTTCACTTTTATATTCTCTGTTCCTCAAGTATAATGATTCCCTTCAATGCTTTCAAAAGTCCACCACTGTAGCCACGTAAACTCTCATTAACAAAATAAAGCCTCATGTCAAGCATCCTAGCATGGGTCCAACGTAAGTTCATAAAATTTTATATTAACGAGAAATATGTTTTATTTTATTAAACTAATACTTGTAATTACATAAAAGTATAGAAAGTAAACTTTTTCAATTACTTGTGTCTTTTTGCTAAAGCAAAGTCGCTGGGGACTTTTTTGGTTATAAAATTATTTAAATCTTGGAAAAAAGTTTTAAAAATCTCATGTATCAAAAGATATAATTGTAGAGTTCAAATCTTTTGTTCTAATTACTCTATTTTAGTCTTATTTTTGCCTCAAAATGACGTTATTTTGGTATAACGTGAGATTGTGGTTTCAACTTAAACAATGGTATGATTTTTTTAATTATTGTCATTTACTTTTAATTTTAATTATTATAGCTTCATTGGCTTTCCATCTCTTTCATGTATCCTTAAACGTCCGATGATGGCTTTGCCGATCTCCTTTAATTGTGCAAAGTAGAAAAAGGCTACCCACCATAACCATGCTTTGAAGTGACTGCTAGTTAAAGGACTCAGTTCAAGACCCCAACGTAAACCTTCTCATAATGTTTTTATTAGTTTACGCTAATTCTTTCTCACGATGCCTTTCTTTAAGCCGCGTGTCGGTGGCTGCTTTTAACGTTGTACCACAACGTTGGAGTTCCCTTTTTCTTTTTTCTTTTCCGTATCTAAAACTAAATGTGCTTAAAATTTACAAGTAAATAAGTTATATATATATAAGCATTTGAGTTGATATATATTGTCTTTACTAATGGATAAGATCATTTAATGTATCCAATTTTTCTTTGAACTTTCTTAAAACTTTTCCTAATATCATAATTAAGTTGGAAATTTATAGATTTAAAACTAATAAATAATAATTTAGATTATCAAATAATTTGATATTAATTATAAATAGATATTCATAATTTTGAATATAATTAATGATATTTTATGGAATAACTCAAATAACTTGTAATAATTACGAGCTGGAGGAGAGTTAATATGATATAAATGGACTCACTTTGTAAACATTCTTTGGGGGAGTATGTAGAGAAATGTTTAAGTTAAAGTTACATTTAGAAGATTAAGCTTGAGAATTTGAAGATGTTGAAATCATGAAGTGCATTGATATATAGATGTTAATAGCTGATTAATATACATTAAAGTTGTCAAAATATGTGTATAGAAATTGTGTAGTAGACCAATGTATTTTTATGGTCAACAAATGTCTCATTGAAGTACACATTGGTCAACAAATATACAACATTGGTCAACTAATGTTCCAATGGCTAGTATATTAGTCAATCAATATGTGACATTGGTCAATTAATGAATAGAAGCTGGTCATTGCAAAGACTGATCTTTGTTTTTAATGGCTAATTTGGCTCTCAAATACTATAAATACATAGTTTTTTAATGAGTTTGGACATAAAAAAACATATAAGTATTGTATAAATACATTTCAAAGAGTTTTACAAAAGTTTTATAAGCATTGGTTGTTGCATTTTGAAGTGAATGAGTCTTTAAGGTTATCAAAGTGATTAAGCAAGGTCCTTTGAGTTGTAAATTCTTTTGAGACTGAGGTTACTCTTCACCTTTGAGAAAGATCACAGAAAGAGTTGCTCTTTACTAGTAGAAAACAAGATTATTGTAAGAAAGTTTATTTTCGCCTTGTTGAAAAACAAAATACTTAAAGAAATTCTAAGAAATTTCTTGAGAGGTAGACATAAGTTATAGTTGTTTATCGAATCACTATCAATTGCTTTGCCTTTCTTCTTCCCCATAAACTTTAAATTATTGTTTGATTGTATATTAATTTACTTTAAGCTATTTTTATCATAGTAATTAGAAACCAATAATTACTTTAAAATTTATATTAAAAAATACCATCCTTAATTATGTACGAATTTATTCAACCTAATATAATCTCTTCCCAGTCTCGTAAAAACTCAAATATTAGTAGTATTTTGTTAACATTAGTAGTAGTTTCGATATTTTCAAACTCACTTATATTCAATAGAACAATCCTAATGTGTTGCATATGAATTGCTAATTTTTTGTGATATTAAAGGAGCTATTACTTAAATATGTTTTTAATTAATAATTAACAAGCTCTTTTTTATTTTTATTTTAATAAAAATAGTATAATTAATTTGAAAAATTAATTTCAGTTAAATCATCAATAACTTCTTTAAAATGAGACACCATATAAGTTGCTTGCCATGATATTTAGATAATACTATTAATTTAGTTCATGAATTACCGTTCAAGAATAAACCTACAAGAGAGAGTGAGATTCATTTAGTTCAACTAAAACTTTTTAAAATTCTTAAGTTGATGTTTGATCTTCTTTCGAAGAAAATAAATGAGTATATTACTCTAAGAATAAAAAAGATCCCTATAATTCATGTGACAAAAGATGGTTACGATTAGGGATATATCTATACACCCATCAGATGGCTGCGTACTATCAGACCTTCCCAGACCTCGCTTCACTGTGGAATTTCAGGCTGGGTGTGATGATGATGATAAGGCCCCTCCCACTAATCTAACTAATGGACAAATGTTCCTCCCTAGATTGTATAGTTGATTAGTTTCAGTATACTAACATCCTCCTTATTTATGTATACCACCCATCATGAGAATCTTTTATGCATGAGTTGTACTTTCTTTCAATTTGTCACCAAGCTGTATTTTGCAGGTTTAGTTTGTGACCAAAATCTCTCGAAGTTGTTCTCCGAGATTGGCCTTAGCCTTTATACTTTATTGCTTCCTCTTCATGCTTCTTCATCGTAGGATGATTATTCTTTAATCCTTCTGGTGGTCTCCTCCCACAAGCACACTCTTCTTCTTTCCTTCCCTCTGTAGCCTTTGATGTATCTCCCTAACCATAACATATGCATAGATGATCAGACATTTAATAGATAGGAAACCGTGTTTGGCCATATGTTTATTTGTCTTAATATAACTATTTTGTGAACTAGGTATATTTGGATAACACTATATACAAATGGCATTGAGTTTGAATTTTTTACTCCTGATTTCTATGTACAAATACATGGGTAAATACTTGCAACCATCATTGTTTTACATTTTCTAGGACAAAACAATTATTTCGCTACACTTTACTGAATTCTTGTTCATAATTATATGTTCTCTAATCCACTGCTTCAATATCTCTACAATTTCCTCTTTTACCTTTTCTACTTCTTAGAAACACCTCAATTTCCTTTCATCCCAAATCATGTATAAGCATGACTCAAAAATCATCAGGAAGATCTTTTTGTCATCCTTAGGAAAAGCTCTTGTCTTCCCTTATCCATTTCATAAACTTCATATAGTTAAGGTTAGCTTTGTCTAAATGACATATTCATTAGCTCCCTTCACAAAGTCAAAGAACAGTTATGGGAGGCCCTCGATGCTTTGTTTGCACAGAAAGTATCTATTAGTGATCTTTAGGTAGTTTAACTTATCTAGAGTCACCATTATGTCCATTATTGTCAACCATAGTCTAAATGACACTCTATGCAAAAGAATTTTGTTCTATACTTGTTTATACTAGATGAAGTTTTGTCCTTTGATCCTTGAGACATTTTTATAAGATCAATTGGTAAAGGATTTTGATGAATGAACTAGCCATATATAAGTGTCAATCTTGTCCTTATTTGGATTATAAAAAGGCATAACCTGCTCTAGGCTTCTTGAAGTACAGTACCATTGGTTTTCATTTATTAAGACCTTAATGTGAGACTGAATAGGTGGGATCTTAAGGAACTCTTATGCCCTTTGAGTGCTATGGATAGGAACATCATTACAACAATTGTCAAAATATAAAAGGCTTTCTCTCTATTGCCAATTCTACACTTGATTTGTTCCTTGATAGTATCCCTAAGTTTTAGGAGCTGTATAGTGAACCAAGAGAAAGAAGTTTTGCTTCTAATTTCCCATATATTTCCTTTTAGAAAGTAGGTGTATATCGATTAGCCTATAATGATTCATTGTTCTCTAACAATCTTCATATTCTCCTTGCTATAAAGACTTTATTGTTAAGAATTATTGTATTGATCCTCAAATCCCCTTACTCTATTGCTTTGCAAACCTAATTCCATTGTACTTTCCTCTAAATTTACCCCCCTTATGTCATGACCAAAGAAATATTCTTAGCATTCTCTCATTGGTTTTTATTAGGCCTCTTGCTAGAAAGAAATGTTATAATTAGTATATGTGTAACGAGTTAAACACTGATTTGATAAGGAGAAATCTTCCTGTTTGGGAAAAGAGCTTATTGCACTAGCTATGCAATCTCCTTTAAACTCTTTCAATTAATTAGATGTACTCCCTATATTGAAGTCTTTTAGTTAAGATTGGTAAGCCAAGATATACAAATGGAGGTTGCTTGATCTAAAGCCCTGAGATTGTAGCTAGCCATCTACCTTGTTGTTGGGCACTAACTTATAGTATCATATGACTTTTGTTTATGTTTAGTACTAACCTCGACAACTCATTGAATGTTTTAAGTGAGACCGTAAGAGGATTGATTGATTTATCATTGGATTTAGAAGACATGAACAAATCATCTGTAAAGAATAGGCATGTCATATCAAGCTTCTTACACCTACTATGGAACTTGATGGTTGGATCCTCACTAATGTTATGTTTTATTAGGCCTCTTTACATAGTATAAACAAGTAATGTAACATTGGATCACTCTGCCTAAATCCTCTCTCTCCCTTGGTCAAGTTAGTAAGCTCCTCATGCACCAAAATTAAAAAAAGAGGTAGATGTGATACATAGTTAATGCAATTCCTAAACTATTATGGAAACCAAACACCTTCAACATTTGATTGATGAATTGCTAGCTTATATAGCCATAAGCATTGTAAAAATCAACCTTAATAGCACAATTAGCAGGATAGTGTATCCTATTATAACTCTTAAAAGCTCTTGAGCTAACAAAACATTGTCCCTAAAACTTTCCACTAGTAACTTTCATGTTGCTAAAAAATGAGTTTTCTTTTTAAAATTAAAATTTCCTATTATACAATTTTAATTTATAAATTTATATCTTTTAAATTTTCTAAAAAAATACAAATTATAACCTTTTTGTGAAAATACAAAAGTAAGGTTGCGTATATTATGACCCTCCCCAAACTCATGCAAAGCGGGGAGTCTTGTGCACTAGATACGTTGCTATACAAAATAAATAAAAATCAAATTATTTATCAAAGAGTAGTATTCATATAATTATTTAAAAGTAAAAGTATTAAAATAATATAAGCAAAGAAATAAGTATAATGTATAAAAATAAATTGTAGTAAATAAGCAATAAAAATTTTTATAGTAGAGTTTTTCAGCATTATCTTGTTTCACTATTATTAGGACTCCAAATTATCTCCTTTTAATATAATAAGTAATTAAAATAGAATAATTTGAAAATGTAAACAAGTACACTATAATTTCTTATGTAAAATGAACTCCCAACTAAGTGATGTTATAATCAGAAATAATGGGAGGAGTGTATTGTATTTAGCTTGAATGACTTACAAGATAGATTCAATTTGCATAAAAGAAACTAAACTGTATCAACGTAATTCAAACACCATAATTAGGCTGCTAAAGATATGAAACGAGTCCGTATCCGACAAAAATCCAAGCCAAAACGACACAGCTATGGCTCATTCTTTACTTGGACGCCATGTTTGTTACCTTGCTCGAAAATTACATTTCTTTTACCATAAGAATCGTGAGCGTGGTACACACGGGCCAATGGAAGAGCACTAAGATGTGGGTGGCCAGTCTTTTGGCTTGAATGTGTAACATAGAGAGTCACGCGCATTGGTGGCGAGTGGACAGGAATGGGAAAAATTAGCGAAGAAGTTGGGCCAAGTGAATGAAAGGTGGCATGTGACTTGAGAACCGCATAAAATTACAAAGTCTTTATACCTTCTCCCTCTCTCCCCAATTATCACAATAACTACTCTTGTAGAAAATGTGAAGAAAGTTAAGAAGAGTGTGAGAGGTAGAGAGGAACCCACCTCATATTTTATATTTCACTTTATATGGAAGTAAAAAGAGTTGTGTGTTTATGTTGTGGGTGTGTGCGCGCTTGTTATTGTTAAGAGATAGAAGAGAAGAAGAAGATGATGACGATGATGACGAGGAAAGACAGGAAGTTGGGCAGCAACTAATAACAACAGAAGTAAATACAGAAAGAAAGAGGGGGGAAAGAGGGAGTAAAGGTTCGTTATTGCATCTTTTAGCTTCTTCTTCTCAGCTTCTTCTGCACACAGTAACTGGATCAGTGGTCATCTCTAGATAGATATAGCTATCTTCCTCTCTCACAAACACCATAACTTTTTTCTCTTCTCATAAAGGCCAAAGCGACAGTATATAGATTTGTATTATTTCAAGCCCAGCAGAGCAGACACAGACACAGAAACAGAAACAGAAGCAGGAGCAGAAACAGAAGCAGCAGCTCTACTCCACTCGGTCTCTTCTTATTTACTCACTCGGAAAACAAAAGAAAAAGAGAAAGAAACAAAGCAAACACGATCTCGGCTTTCTCTCTCTCCAACAATCTCTCTTTCTCTGATGCAAATTCAGAGATTTTTGACCCCACTTCAACCCATATAACACCTACATACACACATCCATAGATTTGGTTTTTCCCCTCTAAAAATCTGCTCTCGTTGTATCTCACTCTCACTCCCACTCTCTATCTCTATCTCTCTCTTCTATAATTATCGTAACAGCAACTCTCCACAAACTGCGTATTTGGTCACAGTATTCTATGTGTCTATATACATAAAGACTCTGTCTTTGTGTCCGTTTAGAATCCAAAGAAAAAGATTTATCAGTAGTAGTAGTTGTGGCTACAACAAGGAGTAGGCAGCTCCTTTCTGAGTCTGGAGCTTTTGCAGACTGGTCTATTTCATCTTCATCCGCTGCCATTCGCGCCGCCGCCGGAGCCGACGACCTCTCCCTCGGCTTCAATGCCGGCGCCACCACCCCCACCGCTGCCGCAGGTGATGGTCCTTCTGCAGTTTCGGGAGCAACATGGCCTAATTCTGCGCGAAACATCAACTATGGTCTCCCTTCTGAAATGGGCATGGTGGGTCTCCGAGACGTATTCTTGGTTGCTCCGGCGAACTCTTTTAATCACCACCATCATCACCACACTCAGCACTCACATGAAAACATCAATCTCGTTAATTCCGATCAAATCAACGACCCAAATGCTGCTGCCACAGCGCTCGGTGTCGGTGTTGGTGTAGGTGTCATCCCACTTCTCACGGCGACTCCGTGTATGACGTCGCAAAACATGGGCGATCAAGATTTGCTTAACACTGGACGCAGCAAGAGTAGCGGAATCCAGTTTTGGCAGAACCAAGGTTCTCACCATAACCAATATAATATCAAGAAAAATACCACTACTGCTTCTATTTTTGATCTTCACAATGATTCGTCAGCGAATTTGTTACAAGGTGTTAATAGTGCAAGTGGTGTCGCGGGTAATTCAGGTTCTTCGACGGCAACAACGTGCCAAGATTGTGGTAACCAAGCCAAGAAAGACTGTAGTCATCGAAGGTGTAGAACTTGTTGCAGAAGTCGAGGTTTTGATTGTGCTACTCATGTCAAGAGCACGTGGGTACCTGCTTCACGGCGGCGAGAGCGTCAGCTCATAACGGCTGCTGGCGTTGGTGGTGGTGCTGGATCTTCTGGTTCAACTTCTGGTGTGAAGAAACCTAGACTGATAAACTCTCAAACAACTTCTCACACTTCGACTTCTAATAATACTCCTCCAAGAAGCTACGACACTAGTTCAAGTCACCAAGGTTCGTGCTGTACTCTTTACTCTCTAGTTTTTCATTTGTTTTATTTGCTTTTATGTTTTGCTTCTCTAGGGTTATGAAGTGTTGACTAGGGTTTCGTTGAATCTTGTCTGCAGATGCGAGTTTCAAAGAGGCTTTACCGGGACAAATACGTGCACCGGCGGTTTTTAAGTGTGTGCGGGTAACAGCAGTTGAAGATGGTGAAGATGAGATTGCGTACCAAGCCGTAGTAAAGATTGGTGGCCATGTATTTAAAGGGTTTCTTTACGACCAAGGAGTAGAAACTAGGGAAGGATTCCCAGATATATCAGAGATGCATTTGGGTGCTGGTGGTAGTGGTGGTGCCGCGGTCAGAAACGGAGCTTCTTCTTCTCCTATTCTTGACCCATCAGATGTTTATGGACCATCTGCTGGTGGGTTGCTTGGAGGTTCAAGCTACGGTCATCCGATGAATTGAATTTATGATATAATGGGTTTATCAAGATGTTGTCAAGAATTTTCTTTTGTCTACTCCCACTAATTGTCGTCTATTAGGATTTTGGTAAGTTGAACATCTAGCTTTGTATCTCTGGTTATTAACGCATGTCATTTCATGATTATGATCAGCTTCTTGGTTTTGGTTTTTAATTTTTCTTTTGTAATTGCACCGAAAGGACCCTCTTACGCCCAAGGAGGAAGCTTCACTTCCGTACCATTAGAGTAATTCCTACAACAAATTTGAGAAAGATAATAAATGGCAAATTTTATGTTACTATTTACTTTTTCATTTTTGTTTTTGCATTTTCTAATGTCCTCTATCACTCAATTTATTGAAAGGTGACATCTAAAGTCTAAAGTCATCATTCCCATCATCAACAGACATTATGGCATGAAATGAAACCATATGACGTTTGTAGGTGGTGCGGTTTTTGTCTTGCCTGTATTCACTGTTCACTCCTGCTCTGCATTTTTTTTTTAAAATTTTGCCTAAACTTTCCTCATACGCCATGCCCATTCTATCTTCTGGCTTCGACTTCCCCACCTTTGTTTTCTAAATCATGCTCTTTCGTGGTAGTGAGCTAAATTATGTTGCACCAGCTAGCAGTTTTCCTTCTTGTGCTAGTTGAGTTGAGTTTGGTTTCTCGTTAACTTTGAGTATAATGAACCTCCATCATTAATGCGCTGCTACTTTAGACTTTCGCATGAGAAGTTGTTGTAAGGTCACTATCATTTGTTGCCATAGAAGGAAGCGCATGACTTGGTTGTCCTTTTTGACCCACTACTCTTCTGCTTACATTTTTGTAAAATGGACATTCTTCTTATTGCATGCATACATGAATAAGCGGTGTACTTCGCTTCTGCTGTTTTCCTACTTTAGCAATTGCCTTCCACTCAATCTTAGTGTTGGACTTCTGCCCCTCCATTACATTATTTATCAATTTAGTTCTTGCAGGTTTGCATTTGTTTAGAAACTTTTATGTTAGCTTGCATGTCTTGTTCCTAACACTTTGATTAGTATTGCACCGGCTTTCCTCTCGGACCATTGTTTTGTGAATTTAACGTGTAAACATTGAAAAGCTAAAAGCATTTCCGTGTATAGAATGTTTCCTTGCTTTCTTTTTGATTGCTTAAGTTCCTTTCCATGTTTCATGTTTGTTCATTTAGATGGAACTATGCAATGTACAGGGTTGTAGGTAATAATATATTGTGTTATTATTATTTTTTTAATCTCTATTCTCCAATAGGAATCAATTTCACTTGTGCTTTCTGTGATTACTAAAGCTGGAGATGTCCGCTTTGGTATTTTATTCATTTAGATGCTTCACATGGATTCATGACTTATCCGTTGGGCTATGATCTTGTGTGCTATTGTTGAGCAACTGTTAATTAAATAAATCGATGATGTATTAAATTGTGCCGCCTTTTCCTTTCCATGTCCCCCTTTAGGTCTATCCCTCCAAATAAATTATATTTGGTTAGATTTTGTCATATGCGTGTATCAGTATTGCTTGTTCTCTCTATATTGCTATGTCGTTGCTTTCATTTGATGCTTGCCACATTCGCGTTTTGGTTCAATGAAACAAGGAAAGTCCTTCGAAGCTTGTTGAATATCTTACATTATCAGACACTTTATCTGTAATGAGGATGACAATAGTGTTTCTTTGTCCATTTGTTGTACCTAAACATGTTCATATTGCTTGTCACTTGGTTGATAAATTTATGTGTAAGCTGCAAGTTGCACATGGTGTCAACTTTTTGGCCATTGTTTCTGGCATGTTTCAAAGTATAATACTTTGTTGAGGATGGATTTTATCCTGTCTTATAGGGCCTGTAGCTTGTATTATTTTGAATGAGTTTAACAAGTTGACTCAAAATTTGGTGGATATGTACGTAGGATGACTTATTTTATAACATAGAATTCAAGTTGAAACAACCACTAAAGTATCATTAACGTTATTTTCATCAAGCTGGATAGAGTTTTATGAAAACAAACATGAAACTAGATGGCATTTTCAACACAGCCACACTATAGAACTACCAAATATTTGTATTTAGCTACTAAATTCAGACACATTCCAATGTGACCAATCCCAGTGTTCAAGTTCATAGCTGGATTCTGCAGTTATGCTATATAGTATAATGTCAGAACCTTAAATTCTGTTGGATGCATATCCGTGGATTAGCTTAAACCTATACCTAGTTACATCAATGCAAGATAACAGGCTGTGTTACTTGACTATTTTAATGCTGGGCGTGGAGCTAAGACAGTTGCATTCTACACTATCAAATAATGCATCAGTTGCATTCTACACTATCAAATAATGCATCATGATACACATATGTGTGTGTAACGTGTAAATTGCAAACTTGGTCGTGGTGTCATTTGTGAAAATTGAAAAGTGAATAATTTTCTTGCTGTGGAATAGATTTATATGATGGGATGCCAATGCTGATTGATATAACAGTATTTCCCATGGACATTAGTAGCAAGTCTCTACTTGATTGTATGCTTTCCAATTCATATATATGGCAGGAGCAATTATTGGAGGTAAGCTAATTTTGATGATCGCATAAGATAAGATAATCTGTTGATTGTTACTTATGCTTCAAGAATTTGTTTGTCTGCTGTGGTTATTTGTAGCTTTAGGGTTTAAAGATGCTTTGAAATGATTTAGCTTTAGCTTTTGTAGTACTTTATTTTCTTGATTACGCAGTGCTAGTGCTCAATGAATGTGCGGAATTCATTAACCAGTTGAAGTGTAGTTAGTTGACTTAGGCTTATTTAATGTTGTAGATGCCAAGTGGTGAAGAATTATAGTTTACTGATTATGTTGGAACAAAGTAAATATGCATATAAAAGATATTGGGTCGTATCCATAAGATTCCAAATATAGTGCGCTGCTTTTTCATTGTGTGTATTGAATGAGTATACTCCAGAGAAACAATATATGGGAAGACATGATTAAAGACCCCCATACACGACTCAATTGTGCTGATAGTTACCCATTACATTTGTGAGGGCATTGTGATTTTCAGACTTCAAAGACACTTATAAATGAATACTGGTAAGAATAGTAGCAAGTAAAAGCCTAGTTTGACTATCATTGGATCAATGTGTCTAATGATATACTAAGAAGAAATGCCTTTAGCATTTGAAGTGAATGGCTTGATTCGATAAAAACAGTAAGGGGACTAATTTGCTGCATACTTATGGGATTTACGTTACTGTTGCATGTTATGAGGACATATTCTCCAATGTGCTGCATATTAGTAATAACAACATTTATAGTAATCAGTACCAACTTACCTACCAACCAGTTAAATATTGCACAAGCTACCCTTTTATGATGGTGGTATGATTCACATTCCCCTTTAGTGCTCATAACCATTGTTATGTACATTAACAACAGGGAAAATGAATTGTATTAATTCGACAAGATCACTTATTTATGTCCCGTAAACCCAGTCCCTAGCTTAGCTCTTATGATATGGAAACTCTGGTCCAACCTGCTTACGTTCCAGCTCAATTCAAAACTTCGGAATAGATAGCAAAAGGCATTTCCTTTCGTAATTTAACTTCAGCAGATATGTCAAACAAAGTTTGGACAATGGTCCATTGAAGAAGAAATGAAAAAGGAATATTGACCCACGATGAAACAACAGAATGTGAGAAGCAATCTGATAATGTGTCGTAATTGAGGATGTTGTAAGATTTAAGTATTAACCACTCCATGACTGATAAGGTACTCCACTATGCCAACATGTCCAATGCCTGCGGCCATATCTAATGCTGTAACACAAAACTGGTATGTCAAAATTACAACCAACACCCCACCCAGTACGGTAAGCAGCAGCCTTAGTTGAAAATAGGAGACTAATTCAAAATGCATCAGAAAAATGAAAATTTAACTCCGGCCGACTTATTCAAATTCTGAATTAATTCCAATAGAAGATGCAATTTTCAGTACTCCCCTTTACTTCTTTTGCCGCAATTTTTCCATATTCTTCTTTCGTCGTCTTCTTCTAGTCATGTTTTAAGTCTGTCAATAACTTTCTAAGGCTTGATCAGTAGCTCTGGCAACAACTATGTATTTTGCTTACAGTTGTTGACTAAGCCAACTATCGTGCTTCTTTGAACTCTAGGAGAAGAAACATGAACCAATAAGTGCTTCTCATATCATCACTAGATCCTGTCCAGTACTATCACATAAGCCACGCAAATTTAGTTTGCCTACTCTTCCAAACCAAACTCCTGTGCCGTTAACATCCCTAAGCACTCATACCTGTATGTTCAAAAACAAGGTTCCATCTTGCATAAATATAACTAAGTGATCTTGTGCATCTCACCGGTTCATGGTCATATATTTCATCATCAATTGTATCATCCCCCTGCTCTTCCTAGATCAATAAAGTTCTTAAGCTTGGCTGGTTAGGATCCACTTTTGTTCTTTCCCAATTCTAAGCCGCAAGTCCGTTGAACTTGATGTCTCTACTGACTATCACCTTTCTTGTTAAAGGTTGAAAACCCTATACCCTTTGGTGGTATTTGATGTAGCCCACAAAAATTTCAATCTCTTGACTTATGGTCTAACTTATCTCTCTTTAAAGAGTGATTAATTGTCCCTTTAAATTACTAGCTCTTTGTAATTTCATCACCGATAATAACGTTGCGTTTGGTTGCTGTTCCCGGTAGCTGGAGACGGAACGGAACAGAAATTTGGAGACGGAACGGAACAGAAAGTAGGAACAGTGAGGTGTTTGGTTATGGTGGACAGAACAGAGAAAACTGTCTTTGTCTCGGAGACAGAATGTGTTTGGTTGTTGGGGACAGAACGAGAAAATTATGCAAATGACAAATATGCCCTTGGTCCTTATATGATTAGTAATATGTATTTCATTAGTACTTTTATTATGAATGGTTTGTATTAGTTAAAAAATTAACAAATAATAATAATAACAATTTCAAATTA
>JAOSBL010000008.1:22108052-22118737 GCA_027568915.1 Erythroxylum roraimae
GAGCCGACGTCATGGGCACGCAGAGATCCGGAGGGAAGAATACGGTAGCTGGAGTCCGGGACGAAGAGCAGTCGGGGACGAAGACGAACAGCAGTCGGGGAAAGCCGGAGTCGGGGAAGAAAACGGTAGCTGGAGTCGTAGGGCAAATGAGTCAAACGAAGGTTGTTAAGTCGTGGAGACAGGGACATGTTTTCCCTGTCCTCCCTTTTTGGGAGAGACAGAATTTCGTGTCCCTGTCCTCCGGAGACAGGGGACACAAACCCAGGGATATGAAGCAAACGCTCACGGGGGCAGGATTATTTGGTCCTGTCTACTGTCCCCACTCACGGGGACAGTAACCAAACACGGGGTTAGAAATCAAGTTGAAGGATATTAGTGACAAAAAAATTGAAGTTTTTGAAAGGGCAATAAGAAGTCTATCCAATGACTAATTTTACTTCAATAGTAAGAATATTGTGCTCTTAAATGCTACCAAATTATAGATCGTAGATACATTGATCACAATAAACCTACTTGTAAGGCTAAAGCAAGAAATGGTTAAGTTGTATATACATTTTTTATGCCTATAATAAGGGCTTTCAGATAGTTCCACTGTGGAACAAAATTATGGAGATTGGAGATGGCGTAAAAGATTTATGAATCTTACTCGGGAACTTTAATACTATGATGCATCCATAAGAAGATTTGGAAATTATCTTATTATAGGCATAATCTAAGAATATTTGGAAATTTTAGATTTCTAATCTAAGAATATTTGGAAATTTTTATACTTATTCCAATAAAAAAGGGAGCTAGTTTAAAATAAAAAAGATTGATAGATCTCTGGTAAATGAAGATCATTATTAATAGATCTCTGGTAAATGAAGATCATTATCTACTTTTCTAAAATATAAAACTTTCTTTAATAACATTATTTTCTTAGACCATACATAAAGGGTGATTCAAGTTCTATTCATTAAAGTCCCAAAGAGATACCGCTTTAAATTCAACAACCAGTTAGTAGAGATTTTAACAATATGTTCTGAGAGGAATTAATAGGTAGTTTCAAGGACCAAATCTTATATTTGCATGAGGAAGGTCAACTCAGTAAAGGATGAGTTGAATGCCTTTAATTCAATTGAAGTCAGTTGCACTCACAAGCTAGTAAGAGATACTTTGGTGAACTTGAACTCAATACAATCTCATCTTTGTCAATTCCCAATTAATCCAAAGCTTTAATAAAAGGAAAAGGAAGCTCTACAAGACTATGCACAAGCTTTACCGATTAATAACTCTATTATTCAGCTAAGATCAAGAGCTCTTTAGCTAAAAATAGGGAAAAGAATTCCAAATTATTCCATAAGGCCTTTTTATCCATGAAGAACTCAAATACGATTGTTTCATTGATAGATGAACTACTTCTGTCACTATCTTATATGAGGATCTAGTTTAATAACCTTTTCCTATTTCTCTAACTCCTTAGGTACATCAACATAGGGGAATTCCTTTATCCCAATCTTAAATTCAATCATTAAGGAACACATCAATTAGTATAATATTTCTCTAATACTTAGACCAGTGATTGAATAAGAAGTTGAGGCATCCTTGTTCTCACTTAATCCTCAAAAGGCACCAAGTCTGGATGGCTTCAATGGATTCTTCTTGTAGAACACCTAGTAAGTCACTTTTTGGGTTAAGGACTTAAACCAATCATCTTTCTTCCCCTAACAAACATGTTGTTTCAACTCTACTCATCCTTTTGATTTAGAGAAAGGAGATTCACAAATTGAAGCAAAAGAGCTTGATTTTAAAACAGCTATGGAGCGTAAAAAGAGTGTAGAAAGGAGAAGCGTCATGCTACACTAATCGAATAAACCTAACAAATTTTACTTTATTGACTAGGTCGAGATGAAAAGCTCCCATATTATTTGGATGAAAGAGGGAATATATGCCAAACAAATTAATCAAACCCTATCTAACATTGTAAAAGCCATTACTGGGATTATTGTTCTTAAGAAGATAATAGTAGAACCTATACTTAAATTCTTTAGCAAAGGGAGGATAGTGAAAGTGATCAATAAAACATTCGTTTACCTTATCTCGAAGATTCAAAACCTTATTTCCCCTAAAGAATTCAGGCCAATTGCTTGTTGTAACATCATCTATAAGGTAATTTCTAAGATTATTCCAAAATAGGCTAAAGCACATACTCCCTAAATGTATTGACGCCTTATAGGATACATTCATTAAAGAAAGATGTATTAGTGATAACATTTATTTGTACAAGAACTTTACAAGAATTACAACAAGAAAATATAAGCAAGATTTGTGCCATCAAAATAGACTTTCAAGAAGCTTTTGATTTAATAAGTTGGGATTTCATCTTAAATAAATTAAGGACTTTTGGCTTTCCTCAAATGTTCATTAGGTGGATTGAGTAATGCCTTACTAGATTTCCTATAATGACATTGTTAATAGTGAACCATTTAAACACTTTAAAAGTATTAGGGGATTAAGGCAAAGGGATCCAATCTCCCTTTATCTATTTCCTTTGGCGACAGAAGTGTTTATTAGATTCATAAGACATAATTTCTTAAGACAAGTGGTTTAAATTCAATTTAAGATGCAAAAGAATGAATCTTATAAGTTTAGCATTTGTTGATGATATAATATTATTTTACAAAGCTAAAGCAAATTCCTTGAGCATTCATATATCAACTTTACATTCCTTCATATTACTTTCTAGAATCTCCTTAAATAGAGACAAAAGTTTCTTATGCCTCTCATTAGGAGTTCTTTATATTACTACTTGGTACTTAACTTATCACATGCTTGAAAGTTAAAGTTCCTCTACTCACATATCTTGGGATTCATATACTATCTAAGAGACACTCTTATAAAGAGTTCCAAACCCTATTAGACAAGATTTAAAAGAGGATTTGAAATTGGTGTAATAAAATCTTCACACTAGCTGAAAGAGCTCAACCCATTCTTTTAGATCATAATAACATCAAAATTTTCTAGTCCTCCTATTTTTACTTTCCTAATAACATTTTCAAATCTGTAGAGAAGCTTCTTAATAATTTCTTATACTTAAGGGATCCTAAAAAGAGAGTTACAGATAAAGTTAAATGGGATGAAATAAACTTACCTAAGGAAGAGTGAGGGTTGGGAATCAAAACATTGGAACTTAAAAATAAAGTCTTTATAATAAAAAGACTATGGAGGATACAAAGTGATAAGCAAACATTTTAGGTACAATGGATAAATGCTTGTTACTTGAGGAATGAAAACATATGGAGCATTCATCCTAACGTAAGTACTTTTTGGACCTTGCACAATATTTTTAAGTTGAGGAGAGAAAAGTAAGGATGGTAATTCGAAGCAAAGTTGTTCATGGTGCAAACACAACATTTTTGCATGATAATTGATGTCAATTTGGCCTATTAACTAACTCTATGGAGTTAGTTTCCTTGAGAAATGTCTTCCCTCATAATAGCACTATAAAAGAGGCATTAGAACAAAAACATTAGCACCTAGAATTATTTCCTAACTCTTTACTACATAACCATACCCTATGATTGAATATGATAACTAACAAAGGAGGATAGCGTTCTTTAGAGCAAAACAACTTCAGGAAATTACAACAATGGTTCTTGTAGAAAACTACTAAGAACTCAAGCTTTTAAGGTCCCTTACTTCAAAATGATGTGGTTCAAATAGGAACAACATTAACCTATATTCATATTGTGGCTAGCATTCAAAGGGAAGCCAAAGGAGGATAACATTCTTTAGAGCAAAACAGCTTCAGGAAATTACAACAATGGTTTTTGTAGAAAACTACTAAGAACTCAAGCTTTTAAGGTCCTTTAGCTCAAAATGATGCGGTTCAAATAGGAATAACTTTAGGCTATATTCATATTGTGACAAGCAGACCAAATTCCTCAATATTCCATCCCTATGTATCATGTACAATTAAGGGAATGAAAATTTAAATAACTTGTCTTTTAAGCGCCAATTTACAAAAAGCATATAGATATTTATCCTTCAGATATACAACTTTATTTCCTTAAAGAAATAATAATATGGTAAAGGAATGATGTTGCAAATGCTTTGCTAAAAGCTTAGGAGATAGGTTGGTTTCTAAAATCTCCCAAGTTATAGAGTTTATAGTATGTGGGTAAAACACAACCAGAATCTTTTATAACCAGATCTCACAACTAGAATGCTTATTGGAGAAACTTATTGGAAAAATAAGGTTGCACGTGGCAACTCTTCAAGTTCATATCAACTGTAGCTCACAAACTAAAGAGAATTGGAGGTTACCTAATGCATGTTAATGATTGACAATGAAAGACCCTTAATTCATTCTAAACACATATTTTCTAAAGGCTATTTATACCTATAAGTATTAGGGTTAGGTTGTAATGTAATCAACAAAGAAGTTTATAACTTCTGTAGGAATGAGTTATATTTTTGATTAAACCTTTTATAATATGAAGTGTTGGTCTTCATTTCAATTTAATATAATCATTTTCTTAATTTTTCAAAAAAATATTCATAATATGATGAGAACATCTAACCTAAAAATGTGTCATTTGGAAGATAATAAACTATTGTAGCAAGATAATACTTAAAAAAGTTGACCATATAGTCATCGTGAAAAGTACTCTCCAATGATTTTGATAAAATCTTTTTATCAACCTTCCATTGAGTCAAGAAATAAGTTATTTCATTCATAAGTGATAATATATTAAAAGTAGGTTTTAATGTCTTAAAAATAATTATCTTTTTTTGCTCCTTCCTCTTGCTATCAATAAAATTTGCAGTAATGCATATATATTCATGTTTTAATACTTCATTCTTCTAATTATCAAAAGTCAAGAAGGATGATTACGAGATTCAAAATACTAATTTCGTATTGATTATGTTTATCGATCAAAATAAGTCGATTCAACAAATAGGAAAGGAAGCTTACTAGTAATAGTCATCATATTAATAATGCTACTAATTCAACATTATATTTAATCATTTCATATTAATTTTTCTATATTCTTAATAAGTTTTTTATTTAATAAGTTTTTAAAATTAAACTACAAATTATAAGAACAATCTCCCTCAATCATATTTTAAAAATTTTAATTTTATTAAATTTTTAGCAGATTTTGTGACGGTCTAATACCGATTGAACATTTTAAATATTAACCCTCTTATCTTACTGATTTAACTTTCGGTCCGATTTTTAAAATATTATAAAAAATTAAACATCAAATGTGAAAACTAATAATATGATTTTCCTTTAATAACAATAATAATAGAAACAGGAGGATGGTGTGGTATGAATTGATAGAATTTTTATTATGAAAGAAAACTTGAATGAAAAAAAAAGAGGGAACATATAAACGACGCGTAAGAGTGTCCTACAAGAAGAGAAGAGCCAGCTCACACGATACTTGTTTGGTACGAATATTCCTATCCTTCCTAGTCCCACCATAGATCAAACTCCTCTTAATAAGTGCAAAAAAATAGGAGTTAGGAGCCAGGACTTTTAAGTTTATGCTACAAACTGAAATGAAAGGGTGACCACGACATTCCCTAGTTGTTGGGGCGCTTTTTAGGTTCTCCAATCACTGTCTGTGGAATCTTTAATCAATCAACAAGTTTATTCTTAGGCATCTCTTTTCATTTGTTTCTTGTTCTAGTTCTTTACAAATTTACCAATTCTTTTGTATTGAAGAAGATTAGATTAGATTAGATTAGCTTTTGATTCACAATTTATTTGTATAATTCTTCTTCTTCTTCTTCATCATAACTTCAGTCATCAACCTTGACGCGGATCATTTACCTTCCTCCTTTCTCCATACTTGCATTCAAGATCAGGTACGCGTTTGTGTTTGTCTTTGTGTTCTTTCTTTTAGCTTTTTCAGATTTGATATTAGCTCCAGTTTTTGTATGCATTTATGGGCATTAACTTCTTTTTTTCCTTATTGTGATTGGATGGGTTGCGTTTGGCAGCTGAGAAATATGGAGCAGAACAATCTATGTTTGTCTTTTTAAAGGAAATAGTTTGACTTTCGGGTGATTTGGGGATTCTTTTACATTTAACAGGGATCTTGTGTGTGTTCTTTTTTAAATCGATTTCTCTGATTGCCGTGGTGTTTCCAAGGGTAAGAATATGATCTTGATGGACAAAATTGATGTGGGACTTACAGATTCAGGGTGAAGTGCAGAGCAAAATGGAGGTTAGCGAAAAGTCGTGTGATGGGGATAATGGTGGGGTTTGTACTATATGCTTGGACAAGATTGTACTTCAGGAAACTGCCCTTATCAAAGGCTGCGAGCATGCTTACTGGTCAGTCAATCAATTCCTTTCCTTAGTTCATATTACTGTCTCTATAGGAATCCTTCTTTCATCATACTCTGTATTCTGTTTGCATTCCTTCTTTATGGAACTACATGTAATTGTGTATGGTAGTTGGGTGTGTTCTCGATGATGCGCTGCTTTATTGTGTGGTTGTGGCCCCTGTACTTTGTAGTGAGCTTTTGCTTTTGCTTTTGCTGTTAGCATGGTTTTGTTGTGGTTGTCATTATTTGATTGAGTTTGAGACTGAGATGACAAAAGACAAACTTGCCAATTTTTTTTCCTTGATACATGCTATTGGTGCGATGAAAGAGAATGCGTTGTTGATTATATATAATTAAGATCTAGCAAGTATAGGAACAAATTGAGAAGCTTTCATATGATATACCTTGCTTGCAAGATGGACTTTGGGGTGATTTTTGTACGTAACTAATGGAAGTTCATTTAATTGTAAACTGATGGGATGATGTTTGGCTGCAATTTAATTGAATTAAGGGTGGAATGGAATTGAAATTCTAATGCGATTGGGATTACATAAGTTAAAAACTATTTAATTGTAATTACATGGCTTAAAGGTATAACTTTAAGCATGATGAAACATTGTCAGGATCCCGATCAGCTTGATTCTTATTCTCTAACTGGCATTCTGTTTATCCTGCATATGTTTGCTTCATATTTTTGTTCCTACACTATAATTCCCTTCTTAACCGCCAGCTAATTTTAACTTTTAGTTTTTTCTTGTTTGTAAGAACTTGTGATCACTTGTGTGTTTTTATGCTATGAGGCATACAGTTTCATGTTGAGGAGTAAATTGAAATTTTGATTGCTTTCCCTATCGACCTAAATTTTCTGAGCAGGTTGCTGGAATTTAGAAAGAGAGATATGCTTATTTTCTGATTTTTCTTGGGCCACTTCCACCAGTTTTAAATAATTATGGTCATTGGGAGTTTTTTATGAATTTGCCAGCTCTCAATATTGCTGAGTGAATTCCTTTTGTTTTATGTTATTTTAGTCCATGCATGCATGATTCATTCCCCTTGAGTTCTTTTTGTCTCATTGTAAGCTATAGAGATGCATGCTTGTTTACCGTTTTGGAATTTCACTTTTTCTTAATTTCTACTCCAATAATGATCTTTTCCTTGATTTATGTACCCTCACTTATTCCAACCATGGGAGCACCACTTGTTGTACTACTGAGTTGAACCTCTGGCTCTTAAGTTTCATGATTTAGATTGCAGATTCAGCTTTCGACCTTCATTAGCTCTTTTATTTCGGTGACACATGATCCAATTGAGTATAATCTCCTTACTACAATTGCATCTCTTTTGCCATGACTTGATAATATTGATAGCAGGGAAATATATCATCATGCTCTTTGATAATATTGATAGTAGGGAAATATATCATCATGCTCTTCCTTTTCTTTATACCTCTCTCCTTATTGGAGCCTCTGGCACAAATTGTTGTGATTTCAAGATACTTGATACCAAAAATAGCAGGCAGTTCTAGTATTCAAATGTCCAACTCTGTGTTCTATGTCCTGTACAGTGTGACGTGCATCCTTCGATGGGCCACATACAATCAGAATCCTTTATGTCCTCAGTGCAAACTTCCCTTTGAGTTTCTCAATGTTCATCGTTCTCTTGACGGCAGGTAGTTGTTTCTTTCCAGTTCCCCAAAACACATGTTAATCTAGGCATACCAGTAATGTTGGGTGGACGATTTGTCACTTAAAAATTATCATGTCATATTTTCGCTCCATAAACCTGATGACTCCTTTTGTTTTAATCAACTTTATTTTTCTTTTTTCAGTTTTCCGTTTCTTCACTGGTGTATATGTTTTTGTACAGCATTCAGGATGATATGTTCGTAGAAAGCGTGTGCCTTCTTCTTAGAGCTACATGGTTTAAACCTTTACTTGTGGATGACTATGGCTATGCCTTTGATGATTCAGAGGATTACTTTCCATACGAATTTGAATACGAGGATGAGGATGATCAGGATGAGGATGATCTAGATGAAGATGTGGATGATCTGGATGAAGTTTACTTCAGCAGGTCATCAACCCTTCATATCGGGAACCGAAGGTGGGGGAATAATGGTTATGTTAGGGCAGGCCGTCAAGAAGCAAGGCCAGTCCGCCGGTCAAATCCCCAGGAATCGGGGGCTGGTTCTTCACGTGAACCAAAAAAGAAGGAAGTTGCCACAGATCGAACAGGGCGACGGGCAAAGAGGACACTCAAGCGTGAAGCTGCAGACAAGGCAGCTGCAGCAAAACATGAGCAGCATCTGGCGAGGCTGGGCAGGAAATGATATTTGCACTCTGCAAGGGGCTGGCTCTAGAAGCTTATAGACCACGTAAATAGCTTTGTACAGTATTTCATACTTGAAGTTTGTGAATAATGTGCCTCGTGGTTGGTTGGCAATGGCATGGAAAGCTGATGCCTATTGTATCTTTCAATGCTAAAACTGCAAAACGTTCCGTAGCTTTAAGTGCCATTACCTTTGGACTTCTATCTCTAGCTGGATTGGGTTGGAAGCTCAACATTGTGACCGACTAATAATGGGTTGAGTTTGAAATGACATGGACCAGGTAGTCTGAAAATTTTTATGTCAAGCTTAAACCTGATGTTGAATGGTCTTGGGCTTAAAATTCAAGTTGACAGATACTAGAGGTTCCCAATGGTTTTGTTGATAGATGGATAACTTCAAGGTGGTTGATCAAGCGTCAAGCGTTTAATTTAGTTGCGTGTTCCAGTGTAAGTGGTAACGATAATTTCACACGTCTTAGTGGCATATTCTGCAACTCCATGGAATGTAGTCTACTTTGGTTTTCTCAACCTTGGCATGCAGGATGATCCCACTGAACACAACAGGCTAAAAGATTGGCAACATAACAGGACATATGGAAACAGGAAGTGCAAAACAAATTGATTTAGGAGAGGCGAGAAATGCATGATGAGATTTTACAGGAGAAAATATTGTGTAGAACAAAAATGTCAAAGTGGACCAGGCATTGTGAGATAAGGCAAGATTTCTCAAATGAAAAAAAGGTGTTGGGGTTGAATTTGGAGACAATATGCAATCAAGTCGAGTGGATGTAATAGAAAACCAAGAAAGCAGAGGGAGATTGCCGAAATTTGAATTGGGCTAATAAAAAACTTAAGTCAATATCTAAAAGAGGTTAATTAGGAGCTACATGGAGCTAATTAAAGAATCCAGAAGTTAGAAGAGATCAATGATTGAATGAAACAGAATCAGTAGGAAGATAAATGGAATTTTTGACATCTTGAATGGATTCATAAAAGAGACATGAAAAGAATCCAAGTCTTGATAACGAGCCTAGAAGCTTATCATGAAGCTAATTATAAACTAGAAGAGGTGGAGAGAGTTAAAGACAAAACAAAACATAAGAAATTTGTCAAAAACAACTACTTGAGTTAAAAACTCTACGATTGGCAACTCTAAATAATTTGCACTCATATATAAAATTTAATTGATGTATTTTGGAATATGAAATGTGTAAAAGAAAAATTATTTTATTTTAATACTTTTTTTAGCTCTTATGTTTCTATGGATATCAAATGATCATGATGAAGAGTTAATTAAGTGCAAATTAGATAAATAAGAGTTTGAATAAATTTAGTTGTTTAAGTTTTTTAATATCTTGAACTTATTATTTTTCACTAATTATACATCAACATGGTGCAAGAAAGCAATAACAATATCATTATGGTTTTTCTTTCTTTACAAGTGATTGTTTGTACATATCAATATAGCTTTTAGAAGGAAAAAGCAATCAATTGAATGCAACCTTTATTTTGCAATAACCAAAAAGAAGATATTGTAAACCACATAACTAGAGAATATATGATTGGAAGAGTTAAGGGGGACATTAATGAGGTTTATATATTAGCTTATGCTTTATACAAAATCCAAGAAAAAGGTTGAGAATGAATAGCCCCCTAAGTTTCCATATGCATTAATGCCTTATATAACAACTTCTTTACACCTCTTCAATCTATCTACCAATATCTATACCTACTCTATAATCAATGTTGATAATATCAGGAATTGGCATATCTTTTTTGAGGTACCAACATGAGAACCTACAACTCGTATGCCATATTATATTTGAATAGGAGCAAAAGAAGAAAAAATGGTTATAAGATTCATCTTGAGCTTTGCATAAAGAACACCAGTTTAGGATTAGCAAATATTTTCCAATTCTATCTATTGTACAGTAAAACCTCTATAAATGAATATTGTTGGGACTAGAAAAATTATTATCTTATACGGGGTTATTAATTTATCGATAAATGAATATTTTATTAATTTATCGATA
>JAOSBL010000008.1:22135555-22146136 GCA_027568915.1 Erythroxylum roraimae
AACAATCTAACAGAGCTGTATATGCATAACTCGAGTTGTATCCACATACAAGTCGAGTTACATGCATAAGTCGAGTTACACTTACAGATGCTTCATGGGGAGATTTCCAAGAATGAAGGCACTTAAAGGACTAATTGCAAAATGGAGTGTTCAATGTAAAATCCTACTGCATGATCAAGAATGGATAATTTTTCAATTTGACACAGAAGAGGATCGCACTAATGTAATAGCAGGGGGACCGTATGTGTTGTATGGGAAGACTCTGCTTCTTAAATGACTTTTTGAGGGCTTTGCATTTGACTATAAAGATTTTATGGAAGTTCCTATATGGCTGCAATTTCCTAATGTACCTTTGGAGTTGTGGAATGAGAGGGGGCTATTGAAACTAGGATTTTGTATTGGAAGACCATATGCACGGACAAAATCACTAGCAAAAAATAACAGATTGGTTATGCTAGAATATTAGTAGAAGTTGATATGTCAAGACAACCAGTGACAAGCTTTGATGTGAAGATGCCTAGGGGTACGCGATACAGGTTTACTATGAAACTTTCCCTAGCTACTGCTGCCATTGTAAACAATTTGGTCATAACCCCTTTGGATGCAAATCCAAAGAAAAAAATAAGAAGAAATAGATGAAGATCTTAGTAAATGAAGGAGGTACTGAAACCGTTACGGATGGTAATGAAATGAATCAGCCCACCTAGGAGATGGAGGAAGGCATGCATGAACAACCAGAAGCTCATGTAGGAGCCACTCAAGAAGAAAATCCTGACAAGGAGGGAGAACAATAATCACAGAATGAAGGTAGTACTAAAGGAACTTGGTGCAGGGAAGAATTAACTGGAATGAGGGGACACAAGCCACTCCAAACTCGGATGGATCCCAAACAAGTAAATGATGGAGAATGGCAAAAGGTGCATACTCACAGAAATGTCAACAAGGGGAAGGCAGTGATGACATAACTCAATAGAACAGTGACTGAGAGAAGAAGTATGTAAGTGTCGGTGGGTAACAATAGAGAGGATATGGGTAAGAATACCAATGAAGCTCTAAAGGAAACAGGAGGGGCGAGGGCCCCCCAAATTGACAAGTGAGGATACTATGTTGGAATGTCTGAGGCCTAAACAAGGCCTCAAGATAACATAGTGTTGTCAATCTTATTAGACAACACGAGTGTAAGTTTGCTTGTTTTCTTGAAACCAAATTATCCACTGATAGTTTGAGTAAGATTATGAAAATAGATTTAAAGGCTAGGACTTTTGTCACAACTTTGGATCTATTACAGGAGGAACAATATGCATTATATGAAATTCTACTTTTTATCAATGTCATATGTTGGAGATGGGAGAACAATTTATTCATGTAAAAATCCAGTGCAGTATTTCTCAGTTTTCATTTATAGTAGTTGTTTATGGTGTATATAGTGTGACTAGAAGAAGGGAGTTATGGTAGAACCTAATAGAGCTAAATGCAGACTTCTTGATACCTTGGATCATAATGGGGGACTTTAATTGTGTGTGTGCAGCAAGAGAAAGGCTCGGATGTTAGCCTCCCTCAACATATTTGCTTAAAGACCTGTTAGATTTCATAATGACACTTGAGCTAGAAGATGCTCCATGTAGGGGGGAATTCCAAAAATCACTTATCGGCAAAACTGGATCAGGTACTCCTTAATCAAGCATGTGGTTCTTTAGGTTATAATTGTTTAGCACATTTTTTAGACATGATGGCCGAATCAGATCACTGTCCAGTAATGGTGGCTATCAACCAACTGGAAGTACAAGGAAAAAAACCATTCAAGTTTTTTAATATGTGGTTTAACCACCCTCAGTTTTAGGATATTGTAGCTAGTAGTTGGGAGATGGCAGTGGAGGGGACAGCTCAATATGCTCTTTGCATAAAGTTGAATGCACTAAAATATCATTTGAAAACTCTGAATTCTGAAGCATATGGGCACATGTCTAGCAAGGTTAAGAAGGCACAAGAGGATTTTCAACTAGCATATAAGGTCTCTCTCAATAGGCTTGAAGATGTGGAGTTGAAATATGAGGTGAACATCAAAAGGAAGCAGGCTGAATTTTTACTAGATGCAGAGGGACAATTTTTTCAATAAAAAGCTAAATGTAAGCATCTTATAGAGGCTGACAAAAACACCAAGTATTTCCATGTAGTAACCCGAAAGAGAGGAAAGTAGAATACTATCTCTCACATCATTAGGGAGGATGGATCCATAACCACTTCACTGGCACACCAACTCCCCTGAACAGGTTAGATTCAAATGTAGTAAGGAATGGATCGATCTTGGATGTGGAGACACAAGAATTAATTGTTGCCCCAATTTTGGATGAGGAGATTAAGAGGGCTATATTTGATATAGGCAATGACAAAGCTCCGAGGCCGTATGGACATACTTCTACCTCCTTCAAAAAACACTAGGATATGGTTGGACTAGATGTAATCTTGGCTGTGAAGGAATTTTTTTACCACTGTTTAAATACTGAAACAATTAAACCATACCATCATCACACTCATCCCAAAAAAGAAAGCAGCAAAGAGAGTAACAGCTTTCAGACCAATAGCTTGTATCAATATTGTTTATAAGGTGATCAAAAAAAATACTGAGTGAACGTATGGTGGAGGTTGTGGGAAAAATTGTAGATCCAGCTCAAGCCGCCTTTGTGCCATGTAGAAATATGCTTGATAATGTTTTTCTAGCACATGAACTGGTTTAGGGTTATACAAGAAAGCGCATTTCACCATCATGTATGATAAAAATAGACATGACAAAAGCTTATGACACGATATCATAGGAGTTTTTGGAAGATATGATGAAAGGGTTGGGTTTCCTTACTAAATTTATTCGGTGGATTATGGAATGCGTAACTACCACTTCCTTCTCGATATCAATAAATGACTCATTCTATGGTATGTTCAAGGGTCAAAGGGGTTTAAGACAAGGAGACCCTATGTCACCAACACTCTTCCTTTTTGGTTTGGAGTACCTCTCAAGAATGTTAAAAATGAAAACTACCAACCCTCAGTTTCACTTCCACCCAAAGTGTAACAACTTGGTAATACTCATTTTGCTTTTGCGGATGATCTCATGCTCTTTTCTAAAGGTGATTCTACTTCTATAGGGATACTGGTAGAGGTGTTGAATGAACTGAAAAAGGTAGCAGGTTAAAGGTGAATGCTTCAAAATCTAGTATTTACCTAGCTGGGGTGTGTGAACATGAAAGGGAGAATATCATGCAGATGATGGAATACCCTATGGGTGAATTTTCAGTCCGATATTTGGGGGTTCCTTTAACACCTATAAAGGTCTCGGTGGCCTAATTTTCTATTCTACTTGAATCTGTAGAGGCGCATATCAATACATGGAATGGTCAAACTCTATCATATGCAGGTAAAATTTAGCTTATAAATTCTGTCATTCAAGGGTACTTTCCTTTTGGCTCCAAGCATTTTCCCATCCCAAAAACCATCTTGGAGAGGATAACCTCCATATGTAGGTTGTTCTTATGGGGTAGTAAACACTTTAGAGTGGCATGAGATAATATCTGTGTACCAAAAGAGGAGGGTGGACTGGGACTGAAAAATTGTAAACTATGGAATTTGGCATTATTGTCTAAAATCCTATGGAATATTCATGCCAAAGCAGATTCCTTATAGGTAAGATGGATTCATGAAATATATTTAAAGGACATATCAATATGGGATTGAGAACCTCACAACCGTGACTCACCCCTGTTGAAAAAATTGGCAATGATTCGGAATAAATTGGTGGATAAGCTGGGTGGCCGAAGGGAAGTAGTGTATGACATGCAGAAGTTGTGTTTAAATGGAACCCCATCAGCATAGAAAATCTATGAATTTTTGATAGTCAAGCATACAAGATGTCCATGGATGGCATTTATACGGAAGCAATACATACTACCAAAATTCTCCTTCATTGCATGGCTTAGTCTTCGAAATAGACTACCAACAAAGAATAACCTACTATTTTTGGAGATACTTCGAACATGTGGCTTTTGTAATGTTGAACCAGAAATTGTTGACTATTTATTTTTTAAGTGCTCTTTTATAGCTGAAGTTTGGAATGCTATTCGAGAATGGCAGGGAATGACACCAACTATGTCTACACTATCTAGTGCCATCAAGTAGATTCGGAAAGATTACATCGAAGCACGCCTTAGAAGCAAAACTGCTAGACTAGCATTCATGTGCACCATATATACAGTATGAAAAACCAGGAATATTATACAACTAGAGTTTGCTTCTGCTACGAGCTTAGATGTAGTTTCTAAGATTAAAACAATTGTGTATAGGATCTTATATAGATTGTATCTTACAGATCTAATTACATTTTGATATTTTAGATGTATAGATGAATTTGATGTTGATTACAAGTTTCGATTGGGGTATGCCCCAAGGAGCAATGTATATATGTTTTGATTCATATATTATTTACCTTTCATCAAAAAATAATAATAATAATAATAAATAGGTAAAAGTTGAACCATTAACCAAACCACGTAAGGAAAAAAAAAGAAAAGAAACGCATAAATAGAGACTGAGTCGAGACAGACTAGACGATTGTCGTTGGCTTTGGTTCCTTTAACTTGTGTTTGCGATGCTAGCATGATACCTGCTTACTGTGACAGAGCTACAACTACATATGAACCTGAAGACCAAACCTGGATCAGTTACCAAACTATGAAGATCTTGATTAAACAAATTGGATTCTTTCAAAACAGCTAATATGATTTGGTTGTTTACGGTGAGAACAAGACTTGTATTTTGTTGAATATTCATCGTCCATCATATATTCATATTCCTTTCCTTTGACCCAAAGAAATCAACACTCTGAATTGATGTAAGGGTCAAGGGAAGTATATGCTTATTTTCTCGTTTTCACTCTGTCCAGGCTTGCTGCTTTTCTCGAACAAGTTGGTATGGGAAAATATGAACATTGTTTCCCTTGAAGATAGAGAGAAAAGACAGGGAGGAAAAAAAGAAGTGATCTGGTGATAATGATATTGTCTTGAAGCTTCGTACTCTGGGAGAAGTTGGTAGGTGGAGGAAATGACAATGGAAACGGGACCAGCTGGGGGGACTTCCAATTAGCCGAGTGAAGCAGAAATAAGTCATTGAAAGTGGAAGCTGCAATGTCAAAGTAAAGACATTGCAAATGGCAATCTTCTAACAAACTTCTCCTATGTCAAAGAAGAAAAAGGAAAAAAAAAAATGAGAAGTATAAAATAAGAAGTGGGCATAAGAAAAAAACCTTAACAACATCATCAACTACAGCAACCATTTTCATCATCATCAACTACAGCAACCATTTTCATCATCATCCATCAACATCTTTCTCTCCGTTTCTTTGCCTTGTCTATTGATTCTCGCCTACCAGCCACACCCACCCCCATTTTGGACACAGCAGGCTCTTCCATTACCTTCTAAGTCTCTTCCCCCTCCCTTCCCCCCCTAACCCCGCTCTCTCTCTTCTTTTCTTTGTCTATAGCTTCCTGAATTCATGGAATAATGTAATCAACAAAGCAAGCGTAAAAGGTAACATGTAAGAGGGAGAGAAGGAGAGAGGGAGAGTCTTCTGATGCACTGCAAGCAATCAATTGCCAATCTTCTTGTCAAACAACCTTGTATTTTTTTTTTTTTTTTGAGAAGCAAACAACCTTGTTTAGCTCTTCTGTTCAGTTCACTTTGCCCTTCTGTTTTATTCCCAAAGAACCATCCCGTTTCATTCTCTAATTTTGCGTCCAGTTCCATATACTGGCTTGTTTTTAATCTTCATCAAGGGTGATACAAGTATATTTGTTTGATCTCAGAGTCGGGTGTTTTGTCTGTCCTCGTCACATTCAGAGTTTCACTTTCTTTAGCGCTTGTGTTTTGTCTGTACTATCATCATATTCAGAGTTTCATTTTCTTTGGATGGAAACTTTCAATCAATCATCTGGATTCCAGTATAGTCCAAACTCGAACGCGATGGGTGACACATATGGTGATTCCGAGTTCTCAGGAACTGTTGAAATTTTTGTCCATCACGCAAGGAATATTCACAACATCTGTATCTATGACAACCAAGATGTGTATGCCAAATTCTCTCTTACCTACAATCCATATGAGACCCTCTCAACAAGAATCATCAACGGTGGGGGCAAAAACCCTGAGTTCAATGACAAATTGATCATGAAAGTCAATCAAGTTGATGCAGTCCTTAAATGTGAGATGTGGGTGCTTAGTAGAGATAGAAACTACATGGAGGATCAACTCTTGGGGTTTGCTTTGGCTCCACTTTCAGAAGTTGTTGGCAAAGGAAAGATCACTCATGATTATAGCCTCTCCTCTACTGATCTATTTCACTCTCCTGCAGGAACTGTTAAATTGACACTTTCCCTGAACACAACCTTTCCTGTAAGGCCACCAAGAATAGACAGCCATTCTATATCATCAGAAATGGCTTTTCTAGACAGAAAGACATCTGAAGTTGTTTTGAACGCTGTCGAGTATTTAAGGATCGAGTTTCCTCATATTAATGTTGTCAGCGAGAATCAGCAGATGGTCTCCGAGTACTTCGATTGCCTGGGTTCTAAGCCCGTATCTTTTCTTCATCTTGGTGCCTCTCCTCAACCTGTTGTTCATGAATATGAAATGACCATGAATTCCTCTGAAGAAAACCAAGGTGTTTCAGGTTCTCCAAATGGCAGCACTCAGAATTCTGTTTTCTTAAGCTCCACAACAACTAGTCTAAGTGATCGGAATTCCCCTGATTCAAAGAAGAAAAGGGGTTGTCTGTGTGGTCAATCATCTAATTCTCTTAATTTATCAGTCACTACAGGTGCCAATCATGGCTCTAGTGCTTGTCCTGAAACACCAACCTCAAAGAAAGGAAATGAAATCAGAGATGAAAAGAAGTCGAATTTCGGTTGGAGCAACGAAGAGGAAAATCATAAGGAAGGAAACATAATATCGGTGAATTTCGGTCAAGTTTTTTCAGCTCCCCTGGGCCTGGGGAATATCAACCTTGAAGCTGAACAATCTGCAATGCAGCAGGAAATAGTTGATATGTACAAGAGGAGCATGCAACAATTTACTGAATCTTTGGCCAAGATGAAGCTCCCAATGGATCTTGACAAGCTTGAAAGCAAAGACTCTGACACCATAATTCGACACCATAGCAGTCAAGTAGATCTTGAAAAACAGAAAAGAGATGGATCAAGAGTCTTTTATGGCAGCAGGGCATTCTTCTAACTATAAACTATAATCTCACATCCTACTTAGCTTTGTCTTCTTTCTCATTCAATAATCAAATTCAGGATATTGAATATGCTGTTTTTACTGAAACTCGAGAATTTCAGATCAAGCATACAGGCAGGATTTATCGGTTGCTTCCAATGAATAGATGTTTGTTAGTCAGCATATCTAGATCCCGTGATATGATGAAACTTTTGTTTGATTGATCCAGGCAATTGAAAGGTCATGATGTTTGGTTGTATCATTTGCTTTGTAGATCGAAAGATTGTCAGAGCATGCTTGTTATGTTCTGATGTTGGAAGCAAAGCACATAGTTTTTTTGAAACTATCAAGTACAAGTATAATAATGTTTCAAAAAAGTACAAGTGGAAATTGAAACTCTGCTAGAAAGTATAATGTATACTAACGTGGCAAAACACTGAAAATGATTCTATTAATTTTGACATAAATAACAAAAAGAGAAATAATAACTAAAATATATTTATTTTTATTATGTAAATTGAAAAGAAAGCTCTTGTTTGAAAAATAGTTAACCTTAAGATTACTTTAATGTTTAAATGTTTGTACTATTTTACTATTCCTAGTACAAACAATTCCACCCTCTTTTTCTTAACTTTATGATCCTTTTTTTCATTGTCTAGAAATAATTAATAATAATTATTTTTCAATTTATTGTTATTTGAATTTTGTAAAGTTTTTTTATATTTTTAAATTAACTTTTAACAATTTAATTTTAAGTATAAATTTAATGAGACATTTTACCCTCTTTCTAGCTTTTATTCTTCTTTAGACTTCTTCTCTTGTTGCCTTGTGACTTTAGATGATCTTATTAGTTTCCTTCATTATACTACTTCTCTCTAATTTCTAAGATCCCCCTTTATCCCTAGTTTCCTCTTTATGTTTACCAGTCATTCTCTTTTTGTGTTCACCCAATCCCTTTTTTTGTCTTTTCTTTAACTTTGACTTTTCATATTCAAAAAACTATTTTTTTAAATCTCCAATGAACATTTTCTTGCTTTTTAGTTTTTGTTATATCTAAGCTTTATCATTTAACTTTTCCTCCCTTACATCCTCCTGGTTCAACTCCTTTCTCTTTTAAGGCCCCTTCTTCTTCTTCATGTCAGGCATTAATAAAGCACCAGGAATGACAACCTTTTCACTTCTTCTTGCACCATTTGACTTCAAGTTATTAATGACATGTGCCCCATTAAAAAGATTATTTTCATCCCTCCTATATTTAAGGGGACTTCCATTGTTACTCATCCTCTAAAAGTACTATAATCTAGAGCATAATTCATATTTCAATAACCTCAAACGAAAGAGTTTTACAAAGCTTTAATGGCATTTCAAGCCATATTACATCATCAATATCAAAATCCAAAATCCAAAAGATACGTAAACCCATAGTTCTCGAAATACAACTAAAGCCTTGTGTTTTTCAAAAAACTAACACAAAGTACAACATAAGCAAATTTGGAGTGATGCCTTGACTCTAGATCACTCGATCTCTTGCTCATCATCTGAAGAAGGGAAGGAATGGAGGCGAACTTAAAAGCTCGTGGGTAACAAGTTTATAACGGAGAATAAGCAAAATCATTGAAATGTTCATTTTTCGTAAAAAAATTAATATTGAATTCATAAAAAGCATAATTCTCAAATTTTCAACCAAATTCACAATTCTAGCTCAAAACTCATAGCTAAAATATCATCACATAAATATAGCATATACATTTAACCATCAAAGCATAACACTCAATTATGCACCATTCTTGACAATTCAAAGATGCAATGCACAAACAAATAGCTCGAGGGGTTCTGTGGAATGAAATGGAGAAACCGAAGTTTACACTATGAATGAAATGAGTCCACTTTTCGGATCTCATATGCCATAAGCGGGCAGCCGGGAGAAGGCTTTAGGTCGATGTGCACATTACTAACGAAACTATTCCTCTCTTGGCCAAACACAATCAAATTTTGAAGCTCAATTCATTTCCACACATTTTCATACTTTCATGCTTTTTCCTCTTGTCATTTATACAAAATGCCATGACATTTTTCAAGGCATAACATAAAATGTTTCAATGCATTTCCATCTTCATTTCGAAATTCATCAACAAAATTTATATACCGAACATATAAAGATTTATCAAATCATTCAAATAGCAATCATGCAACATTTATAAAACAATTGAAATCATTTAATTCTCTTGCTTTTGAAAACATAGTCATGGCTCATTAACTCAATTATAAACATGTAACTCACCTTGAATTTCCTTACTTAAAAACTTGCTTAAAAGTGCCTCTCACCTTACTCCTCTTGTCTTTCTTAATTTCCTTAAGAATTCATATTGAAAACGCACAAAGCATATTCACTAGAATTAATTCTAGAATACTTAAACCCATGCATTTCCTAAGCTTCATGAACTAAAACCCTTCCAAAAATTCAGACCTTCGGGTCAATTTTTCATGATCATTCTGATCAGGTAAATGAAGACATTTGATAACACTTTCTTCTAGAAAAATGTTTCCCATTGTCTTAAGTTTCTAATGACACCAAAATCATTCAATTTGGTTCAGTAATCTGAAAGTTATATCCCAAACATTTTCAGATTGTTCTTATACTGAAACAATATTTTGTGCTCAACTTCAATCCAGAAATTGAAATTCTTAGAGACTGAATTAAAACTTGATTTCATCAGACAATTCGTAACCCTATGTCTCTAATTCTCAAAAGCATAGTTCTCAAATTCCCGACCAAATTCAGAATTCTAGCTCAAAACTCATAGTTAAAATATCAACACATAAACATAGCATATACATTTAACCATCAAAGCATAACACTCAATTATGCACCATTCTTGACAATTTAAAGATGCAATGCACAAACAAATGGCTCAAGGGGTTCCGTGGAATGAAACGGAGAAACCGAAGTTTACACCATGAATAAAATGAGTTCACTTTTCAGATCTCATATGCCACAAGCAGGCAGCCGGGAGAAGGCTTTAGGTCAACGTGCACATGACTAACGAAACTATTCCTCTCTTGGCCAAACACAATCAAATTTCAAAGCTCAATTCATTTCCACACATTTTCATACTTTCATGCTTTTTCCTCTTGTCATTTATACAAATTGCCATGATATTTTTCAAGGCATAATATAAAATGTTTCAATGCATTTCCATCTTCATTTCGAAATTCATCAACAAAATTCATATACCGTGTAACACCCCACTCCCGCGATGACCCGAACCCGACATCGATGGTGATATCCGAGTCCGAGCCCCGCGAGGTGGCGTGCTAGAGCAC
>JAOSBL010000008.1:22150584-22162573 GCA_027568915.1 Erythroxylum roraimae
TTACACTTAAGAGAAATTTCCCCCAATGAATGTTTATTAATGATTGCAATTTTATGTCGAGGATCCATAATAGCATGATAACATCGGTGATCCGAAACCAAGGTATTTTTCTCATTGACTTTTTAGATTTAATTATTGCTTTCGATTTGTGATTTTTCCTTTGATTTTCTATTATTACCGTGATTAAACAAACCCCCTTTTATTTTCGTTATTTGTGCTGTTTGAATTCGCAATTTCATAACCGTAAAGATTCATCGTAGGAACGATATCCACTTACCTCTACTACATTAATTTTTTTTAACGAAAGTGATTTCTTTTATATTTGGTTGCAGGCGACAGCATCACCAATCTAGTAGGTCAATATGAAGTGATATCAAATGAATACCACAAATTGGCATTACCTTTATGGATATCAAATGAGTAACATTAATGGAATCTCTAATAATTTATTTTTATAAAAAAAAAACAAGAGTCCTCACACGAGCTAAATAAGGAAATTAGTACCAAAGACTAACTACCAAATTAAAAAGAAAAGAAGATAACAATTGGTATATTAAAGGACATATCCACATAACAAGTAGTGGTATATTAAAGGAGGTTACCACTTACAAGTAGCCAAAATGAAAAATGCCCAGGAGATAAGCTGTAACAAGTCCCTGATAGCAACTAACATAATCCAACCAAAAAGATGTTAACTTCACTCCAACCAATCAATAAAACAGCAGCTATAAGAATAAAATAAAATCATATAGTCATTGAAAGAGAGGGAAAACTATTATGATTCATCAAACCGAACTCTATACAACAGGTAGGATTCAATTATGAGTAACAGATGGAATTTATGAAATGGTCATCCTAGTAGCCTATTCACTTCTAATCAATCTCTTCTTAATATTGTAATGCATGGAATTTACTCTTGCATTCTTAATACCAAAAAAAGGTATATGAAAACCAATTAAGATTAAAAAAAGACAATGAAGTGAGGATAGTAGGAGAGTTTGGGTCATGAAAAGAAATAAAGTAAGACCAAGAATTCTAAAGAAAAAGAGAGTGATAAAGAAAAGAAAAATAGGCCAAGAAAGAATTCTAAAGAAAAAGAGAGTGATAAAGAAAAGAAAAATAGGCCAAAAGGGGTTTAAAAAAGAAAAGGAGTATCAAAGGAAATAAAGAAGCAAGGGACAATATTTGAAAAGGAAATGATATTTAGAGTGCTTGTAATGATAATGAACATGACTCTTCTTTTTCAAGAATGTAAATTCTTTTATTGCATGATCATGATGAATATCCTATGAACGCCAACAATATGATGACAATTTTGCTATGCTTATTTATAGGCCATGATTATAACAATCTAGTAGATTGACCAAATATTATATATTAATGTAGAAACATATAATTTTATTATAAGATGATTGTTTCTTAGGTGTGATTACATCCATATATTTTCTTCAAATGGAGAATAACACAGTAGAAAAAACCAAGTTTAAAAATATTATATATGGTACAAACTAAATTTGATATATTCATTAAATAATATCTTTGTTGACTATTCAAATTTTCTAAAGGAGTATAGGTGTTATGATCCTCTAACTCTAAAACTACATATAACTTTCAATGCCTCTTTTCATGAATATAAGCTATATTATTTAGAGAGAATTCTAAATACCTTCCCAGGGGAGAATTCTAGTTATGTGAATATTTTGGAACAGGTGATAAGCTTTTAATACTAAAAGTAATTGAAAAGTTAATTTAGAATAGACAAAAATCTTTTTGATAACATCCGTAGAATCTTTGTTCATCTAAAAAGTGAGTCAAAATCATTATTAACTGCATACTTGCCTATGTTAATACCATTAAGTAAAATAATCATATATGAATTCATATGTAAATTTTGATCTTTAGATACTCTCAAACCTCATATATGATGATTCTCGTGAGACAAATACTATAGGCAATAATTCATCTATTCTTTTCAAAAAATTTAACTTTAATATATCCAACCCTAATCTTAAGGTTAATTTCAAATATCTAATCAATAATTCAATCTCTATTTATATATTATCTAAATCATATGCATTTATTATTACAATAATTAAATGTAGCTGGGTATTCACCGTCGAACTTCAAATTAGATGGAAGCATTGAAAGACATAAAGCAATGTTAGTTACAAAGGGGTATACAAAAAGTTATAGGGTGGATTTCCAAGAGAATATTATAGCTAAACTCAACATAATTAACATTCTCGTATCTATAACAAATTGAAATCCTTATTTTAACTTTCAATCTATTAACCAAATTAGTATAGAGAAAATAAGAGTTGATCTCACGTGAAAATTTTGATTTACTAAATTAGTTTATTTTTCAGTAAGTTCATTGTAATATTCCCAAAAGATTCCAATAAATCAATATCAACTTTTAATCAAGAAAAAATCATTTTAAATAAAATAGAAACCTATCAATGATATATTTAATTTCAAATTCAAAGTTATAAGTTGACAAATTGAACTTAAAAAGCAAATATCCTATTGATTTTGCTTATGTGGAACAAATTCTATCCTAAAGTAGAAATATAGTCAATGCATTAACATATAATGTCCTTTTTAACCTACATAAGTAAGCCACTACAAAACTCAAGAAAATAAACTTAAAATACATTTTTAGAACCACATAATCGATACTCAATAGTTGGAAAATTATTTTCTTTGTCACTAAGTAGTAATCATCCAAAATATATAATGCTGGAATTTTTAATGGTGAAACCACATTATACAAATATGAAATTCTTAGCGTAGAAAACTTATACTCACATTTCATTAATGACTCAATTTCTTTCTAATATCACCCATCTTCCATGCAAGCATGTTTCAAGTGGTTTTACAACTCTAAACTATCCAACAAAAACAAAATACATTACTTTCACAAATCTAAAATTTTTAAAATAAAACAATTTTCAGCTATTTTCAATCAAAATTTAAAGTTCTCTTCTAGATTGTATTTGCTATCAAACTAAGATCTAAATGGTCACTCAAACATATATTAAAGTAAATAAAAATTTAGAATTGTTTTGATTTCAAGAAGATAAAAAGTTAAGAGTCACAAAGTTAATGACAAGGCATACACATTTCATCTCATTTTCTCACTAACTATTTTATCATTCATGTAAACATGAAATAATAATCAAATTGGTGCAACTACATTTTGAATTATCATTTGGTCAATCAATACGCATGGATTTTAAAGTATCACCATTAAATGGAGTAATCAAAACTTGCTCTAAAATAGGCATATATAAGCACAACAATTTTTCATGTTCAACTTGAATTTACGATTGCTATAAATTCAATTTAAAGGGACATATTTCAGCACCTAATTTGCTTCTTAAACTCAAACCAACTTGACTAAGATTTCACGGCCAAGAGCAAAGTATATAACACTTCTTTTCAAGGAAAAAATCTAAACAATTCTTCATAAACTTCAGCGGCCCCTATTTCATCTTATAATACTTTTAAAATAATCTTTAATTGCCAATTATACACCTAGTTCAATCAAGATACATATATTTACATAATTCAACTAATAAAACAACCTTTCCATAAAACTAATGAACCACTAAAAGAAAGATTCCAGATTATAAATGATATTAGAGACCTTTTACAGAATTTTCATCGAACATTTGGTACACTATTGAAATTCATCCCTAGTTTCTTTCAAAACTACTATCTTCTTCCATTGTTCACCAATATAACCACACAACAACAAACAATGACCCATTAACAACCTAAATAAACCCTCATAACTTAATCCATACTAACACCAAAACATCCAACATATAATGGTTCGCATACAAAAATTGAAGACAAAAAATTAACCCAAGAGTAATAAGTGGACAATCAACCTCGAAATAGAAAACCCAAGACAATGGAAGTAGTTGGTGGAATAACGAAATAAGATAAGCAGATGGAAGAAGATCGTGTGCAGAGGTGTAACAGAAAAGAAGAAAAGTTGAAGAAGAACGATAGGGGTCGAGTGTAACATTTTATTAACAATAAAAAGATGTCGTTTTACATCAAAATTTAAACAATGATATCAATGTCATTTGCATTTACCGACAGAAGAAATTTTTGTCGGTAAACTCTGTCGCTTATTTATACAACCAAACATTATCACCTATTTTTATGATGACTTTTACTATTGTGTCACTAAATTCTGTCAGCAAATTTCCAGGATAAATTCCCTCCACCTTTACCGATGGATTTTTTTCTCAGACAAAAATTAAATTTTCGTCGCTAATTTATTACGGAATTTTTTCTATCCGTAATTTTTTGTAGGTAATTTGTTATATTCTTGTAGTGAGACGTAATTAAGAGCTTGTTTTAGTTAGATACAACTTTAGGGAAAACTAGGATTAACAAAGCTTGTTATTAATTTGCGATTAATAGTTTTAAAGAGAAGTATGAGAACAATATGATGATTGCTTATGCACATTCTTATGAAGGCTAAGATTGAAATGTGAACTAGATTTGAAACCCATTAATCAACTGTAGTTTCAATAATTTTGTTTTGCTTTATTTTGTTAATTGAATTCAGCCAACCCCCACCCCAATTGTATACATTGATTGATTCATTACAAAAACTAAACACAAACTCTCTATAGATACCATCCTTTCTCACTACTATTACAAATTTAATTCTACAGAGTTAGATTTTTTTAGTATGTTTAATGCGTATCATCAGGCCTTATTTATCTAATATTGAAGAAACTGATCTTAAGTTTGAGGGGGACTCTTTTACATAGAGTAATAAGCAAAATGGTGATTGGCTTATGAGGAAAAAGTTGGACAAGACCTCAGTTAATTACTTATGACTTGAGAAGTTCCAAGTTAGCAAAGTTTTGTTTAATAATTGTCTTTGTTTAGACCATTATCCCATCAAGATCTATAATATATTCAATCCCCAGACTAGAATATCTCCATTCAAGTTCTTCAACTTTTGATCAACTTTGATGGGTTCCAACTAGCTGCTGAGAAGGGTATGGCTATTGATATCATTGGTTATAAACCTTTTAAATGCTAAAAAAAGCTAATGCGTTTTAAGGAGAAACTCAAGAAACTCATGATGAGATACCACTTAAACACCTATCATGAACTTGATTTAGCTTGGGAATTGCTTAATCAAAAGTAAAATGAGATTTATGGATGCTCTTGTGAGTGTTCTGGAAAACTATTACAAGATCAGAGATTCACTATTCTTTAATAAACATAAGTCTAGGATACAATGGCTTAAAGGTGGGGATATTAATACTTTTTTTTCGCAACTTTCCTTTTAAGAAGGAAGACCAATAAGTTGACCTCTCTAACTTCAGAAGAAGGAAGGGTTATAAGTGACCAAGCTAGGATGTTCAAAATTGCCATTGGTTACTTTTTAAGCACCTTAGGTACCTCCTTCAATAGTTCCTCTTCTGTTCATCTCCTCAGCTCCTTTATACCTAAGCTCATTTCTACAGGCCAATGCAACTTGCTTACCAAACCTTTCTCAGTAGAAGATATTAAGCAAGTTTTGTTTAGTTATAATCCTATCAAACTCCTAGACTTTATGGTTTTAATGATTTATTTTCTAAAAAATCCTAGGTTTACCGCATAACTCAAGTGAATAGTGCATTCTGGAATTTTACAAAAGTGCTAAGTTGTTAATGGTTTGGAAAAAAAACCCACACATGTCTAGTTCCTAAAACCTCTAGCCTTACATACCTAAGAGATTTTAAACTTATAACATGATGCAATACTCCATACAAAGTAATATTTAAGCTCTTAACCTTTAGATGATCTTACCCTTAACAATTTAGCACAAGTTGCATTCAATGATGGTAAATCTATAGGTGATAATGTTCTTTTAGTTTAAAAGTTATTCAAAGACTATCACGTAAAGAGATATGATAGAAATTGCTCTTTAAAAATTGATTTTCACAAAGTTTTTGATTCAATAGATTGGCATTTCATTTTGAATCTCTTAAAGCTTTGGTTTCCCTCCTTATTCATCTCTTGGATTAAGCAATACAACACTAACCTTTTATTTATTATACTCATTAATAGAGAGGCTACTGAACTCATTAAAGGTGATAAAAGAATAAGACGACGTGATCTTTATCTCCTTTCTTGTTCATGCTTTATGTTGAAGTTCTTACAAGGTTGATTAATTATAATATAAGGATAGAGGATAACTTCATGTTTATTTTAGTTGCAAGCAATTAAATATATTTAATTTTTCCTTTACTAATGACCTTCTCCTATTTTGTGGAGTTGACCCTAACTTAGTTGCTAGTCTAATTAACTCCCTCAACACCGTCAACAAGCTCTTTGATCTTGTTATCAATACATATAAAAGCCATCCCATATTTTTAAAACATATTGAACATATTTCTCTATGGTATGCAGAAAGTATAAGGATGAAACTCTTAACTCCTCCATTTACCTTTTTGAGAGTTCCAATCACAGCCAAAAGAATTACTTAGGAGAAATGTCCACCTTTTATGACATAGTAAGGAGAAGAATTAAGTACTAAAGCAATAAATGTGTTCCTGTTATAGGGAAATTACAACATATCATATTTGTGCTGAATAATCTTCATATTTATTATTCCTCCCACGTGGTGCTACCCAAGAAGATGTCTAGGGATATTGAAAAACTTCTCAAAATCTTTCTACAAACTGGTGATGCATATAGAAGTCTTATAATAAGTTTAATAGGAAAGAGGAGGTCTATCTCCTAAGGAACGAAAGGGGTCCTAGAATGTTATCTATTCAATTGGAGAATAAAGTACTGCTTGCTAAGAGATTATAAAGAATCCTTAATGATATTGAATCTATATGGGTCAAATGGATACATAGGTATAAGTCAGAGGATAAAAACTTCTAGAAATTGACACCTAAAAATGACTTTTCTTGGACAACATTGCAACTTCTTAAATTAAGAGATAAGCTTGAAAATGAAATCAAAGTCAAAATAGGAAATAAGGTAGACATTTGGTTATAGTTTAACAATTGGAGTGATCTGAGGCCCTTATATCTCCTTTCTAACTATAAAAAATGAAAGATGTTATTCCCTAAAAAAAAGCTAGGTTTAAGGTAGAGATCAATATGAATGAATGGTGTTGTAATGCTAGAAATAATGCTCCCATTATGATAGGTATTCCTTCATATAAACCAATTAAAATTAAAGTAGATAAATTCACCTAGAAATGAAACTCATATGGAAATTTTAAAAACAACTCCTATATAGATCTTTTTTAATCTTATGCGTCAATTAATTCCAATTAGTTTGGTTCAAGTATAAATCTCCTAAAGTTCCTTTTATCAGTCAAAAACAAGTTCAACATTGTAAATAGGGTAAAAGGATCTCTAATTCCTAACCCAATACATAGACTTCGTAATGAGGAATCCAAAACTATCAATCATCTCTTTTTCAAGTGCACTTTTAATGGAACTCTTTAGTTGAGCATTTAACAAACATGTGACCATTATTGTAATGAAACATAATGGGAAAACATCATCCTTTAGGTTACTAAACTACATCATCTCTCTACAAACGATCATTTCTTTTTCAAGCTTGCTTTAGGATGTAAAATTTACTCCATCTAAAGGGAAAAGAGTACTTAGGTATTCGAAAACCAACCAAAAGGAAAGCTCATGCTACAATTTAAATGAATTTTGCTTGAATTAGAGAACTTGTGATGATTGGAGGCCAAAGTCTAAGCATTTCTCTAATAATCAGTAGCAGATGGAAGCTAATTGAATTCTTTTCTTTGTAAATTTATACCATTGCATAGTTATTGTTTTCCTAATCAAGAATTTGGTGTTTGATATTTCGTTTGAACAAGTTTTGGAAGTCATTTAGTCATGCTATTAGTTTCACATAACTAGCCTAAACTTTATGCTTTAAACATTTGTAAAGCTTTTCCTTTTTGAATCTAATACATTCTTTAATTTCTAAAAAAACTTTAGACTTAATAATTTTAAAATACATTATATTCATTAGGAATTAGAGTTTTGAAGTTTGTAATGGAGGAACGAAAAGATATCATAATCAATTTGTGTTAAACATATCCCAAAGAATTTAAGTAATATCAAAAGTATTATCATGTCCTTCTGGGTCAAACAATTCCAAACAAAATATCAATTTTTTAGAGAGTAAAAGCTGTGATTTTCCTTATTATTCCAATGCCAAGTAAATATGTTTTCAGAATTATTATAATAAAATCACATATGAATTTGATTTTTGAGATTGACCAACATGTAATGGTTAGTAGATTTTAATATTAATTGAATAAATAAATAATTTTTTGTTTGGTTTGATAAATTTATAATAACCTCATAGATAAGTGGTTAAAATTTTATACCAATGTGATAGTAGTGCAATTTATTATCCTATCAGTTGGAAATTGTATTCTTTTTATTTTTTACATTTGATATAAAGTATGAACTCTCTCCTTCGGAGAGACCAACTAGCCAAATTACACACCTAAATTGGCTTAGGTTATGTTTGGTTAGATGTAAAGTTTTTAATGAAATGGAATGAAATAGAATGGAATGGAATGGTTTATAATAAAATGGAATGTAAATGAATGTAATATTAGAATGGATGTAATATTAGAAAATTATTGTTTGGAAGGAATGAAAGAGTTTATAATATAATATAGTAAAAAGTTGTTTGGATGAAGGGTTTATAATGCATAATATTGTAAAGTTATTTATGATCTTACATTCCATCTTAAACCTCCCAAATCACAAGTTTTTTATTTTTACCGTTTAGGATAGAATGAGATGTAATATGAAATCTTTATCTTTCATCTCATTTCAGTATATTCTATTATAAATTCTTCTCCTAAATAATGAAATAATATTACATTTTATTATATTTTATTAATAAACCTGAAAGTAAACATAGCCTTAAAGACTATGTTAATAAAAGAAAAAGTCTTCCCATAATTCTAAAAAGAAATTTTAAATTCAAACGAGGAAAAAAACTTGATATTTGAATAATGCCTTGGTGTACTGCGAAAATACACACTGCAAGGAAAAGATCGGATGTACAACAAACAAAACGAGATCGACCTCGATGTCATTTCCTTTCTTCTGAAAGTAAGAGTCGAGAGAGAGAGGGAGAGAGATGGACTGGGACGTGACCGCACATAGAGTAAGTGTTTTGCATGGGTCCCATAGAATACCTCATAAGGTCCCATGACTCCCATCCCTCTCTCTCTCTCTCTAAATCTCTTCGTCTATGTCAGACTTGTAGAACGCACGCACACCAACCAAGAGTCCACTAATTTTAGTGGGTCCCAGTCTCAGACGTCGAACTACAAAGCAACCCTAGCGAGCTCAAGGAAACAGTATTCTTCTCAGTCACCACGCACTTCATACTAATGGCCGATTATGGAGGTGCTATGTCTCTCTCTAGAGAACCCTCCCACATCACCTCCGACGACTCCGACGATGACCTCAGCCCCCGGAGCGTGCCCACTCTACCAACTGCCCTCGCATCATCATCATCATCTTCCAAACTAAAAAACCGTTACATTACTACTATTACTACTCAGAAGTCTGATGATGGGCATTTGCGTGATCAGATTCAGAGGAAGCCCAGGGGCAGGCCTCCAGGAAGTAAGAACAAGCCAAAGCCTCCCATTGTCATCACAAGAGACAGTGAATCCGCCATGAAACCAGCAATCCTCGAGATTTCGGCTGGTTTTGATGTTATCGACTCTATCATCAAATTTGCTCGTAGAAACCGTACTGGTGTTAGTGTGATAAGCGCTACAGGATCTGTCTCCAATGTCACTCTTCGCCACCCAGTTTCTCACGCTCCTTCTCTCTCTTTACACGGACCATTTAATTTGCTTGCGCTCTCTGGCTCGTTTCTTGGTTCTTTGGCAACAAATTCCTTACCTTCTTCGAGTTCTGCTTCGTTGTATTCTTCCTCTTCTAGTTTTGGGATATCTCTTGCAGGCGCACAAGGGCAACTGTTTGGTGGGATAGTGGCTGGAAAGGTGACGGTGGCGAGTCAGGTGGTGGTGCTTGTTGCTACATTCTCGAACCCTACGTTTCACAGGCTTCCGGTTGAGAACGACGAGGTTGAGGAGACAAAACCTAGTCTCGGTGGGAATAGTGTTGTTGGGGCGAATAATAGTGGTAGCAATAATACAAGCATGTCGATGTCTGTTTATGGTGCGGCTGGTAACCCTTCTCCTATCAATTGCCAGATGTCTCCTCCAGATATTATGCACTGGGGTCCTCGTCCTCCTTACTAGGAAAAAGTTCGAGGAAAATGAGCTGAAGTGATCATGCAGATTTTGTTTGGGCAATTAGTTAACCTTGTTGTGTAGACTTAGTGTCTTCTTAATTTTACATTGGCCGAATCCAGCCTAATTTACAAGGAATCGGGAAGTCATTTGTTTTTATTTTGATGATAGAGAGGTGTTTGATTTTCTTTTCAGTGTAACGTCTTTATACTCGAAAATTATATCATTTTCGCCACCTTTTAGGGTTTAATTTCCTGTCTGAGGAGCGAAGGGAATGGGCTGTGGCGGTGTAGGTGGTGGGGACTAGGGAGACCTTACCTGTGGAGGGTCGTCATACATTGTATGCTACTGTTCTGTGGTATGACCAGATGATGGGTGATTCCAGTTATGTTAGTTACTTAGTTTGGTTTAGAATTCAATGTTAGAGGCTTAACAATTCCTCGGGAAGGTCCCATTTCCCTTCTCCAATGCCAAGCTTAAATCTGAAATTATCTGAAAAGAAACTCTATCCCAAAGCTTTTCGCCAGTTGCAGGCTACAGTACTATATACTTCAACCTAAAAACATCCAGCGGATTAGGTTTTCTCACTTGTTACTTTTTGACCATAATTAGCAATCGGCTGAATGAATTAGTCATCAACTATAGTTGATTATATTAGCCGATTTAACCAGTAAATTATATTAGTTGTTTGGCCTCGTTTGATAGATAATAGCTGATTAGTTGTGTTCGACTGTATAACTCTTCAAATAGCTGCGAAAGTTGTTTGAAGAGAAGCATAAAATGCTGGCTGATTTAAGATAAACAACTGAAGATGAATACGTTATTAATGGCCGGCATTTTCATCCCTCAGCCAAAATTCTAATTATTAAAAATCAATTGTACCCTTTCAATTATATTGCTAAGTTGTGTAATATTTTCCTGTTTAAATTGTATTTTTAATTAAGTTACAATTAAGTATCATACGCGTCATATTTTTGTTAGTTTTAATATACAACAATTTTTAGTAAATAGGACAAACTAATTGAAATTGCTAAATATCTACGTTTTAGGAACAATGTTTGTTCTTATAATTATTTTATGTAGTTATAGGTTAGAAATAAAATGTAACCTTAAACGAAAATGAAAATAGAAAGAGTTGCATTAATTTTTTAAAGATAATGAAACAGTACAGATGAACATGACTTCTCTAAAATCTAAATTCTTATAAGAATATTCAATGAAATATTACGATATATAATATTTATACTTTTATAATTTTTTTTAAAGTCATGGCCTCATAAATCATTTTATACATAAATAACTAATACTAAAAAGCTAATTTTACCAAACATGTCTAACAAACGGTTATTGCAATCCGTTGGTCAAATCAGTTAATATAATCAGATATCAGCTAATAGCTAACAGCTGATAAAATCAGCTAATAGCTAATGCAATCAGCTGATTGCCAAATAGGACCTTTGTCATTTGATGTTTGATAAAATTAGATGTTTAGTATTAACTTTTTATGTATAAAATGACTTATGAGCACATGACTTTAAAACAAATTATAAGAGTATAAATATTATATATTTTAATATTTCGTTGAATATTCTTATAATAATTTAATTTTAAATATTTAATTCTAGAAAAATTAATTTTATAGCTCTAATAAAAAATAGAACATATAATAATAATAACAACAACAACAAAATATAA
>JAOSBL010000008.1:22184119-22209164 GCA_027568915.1 Erythroxylum roraimae
ACATTGCTTCCTAATAGGACCAAATACAACAAACCATTCAGCGACAGTCTCAGAAGGAACAACCTGTTGATGAGACTCAGACGTATCTTGATGTTGTCGGTGGTAGGGACCATCGTAGACGGATATTCGGGCTAGGTTCATTTGCGAACACTTGTTATTTGCAATCCTCCATATCCAGTACAGCAGCGTCTACCAGACCAACGCAATCCATGAAAGTCACTGAGCTTCGGACCACAGTGCAGACATTGATGGAGCAGATGGCTCAGATGAGACAGTAGATGAAGCAGATGGCTGAGCTGAGACAGGAGATTGATCAGTTGAAGGGGATAGGTAGCAGCTTAGAGAACCCGCCATCATTCAGACATTAGGATTGTTGTAGTCATTTGCTTTCAATTACAAAAACTTATTATGTACACTATAATGTTTTTATTATCAATTAAGAAAATTTGACCCTTATATCATCAATCAACTTCTGTTTAAACAAATTAAATATATAAACAAATAAATTTATTATGCACAGATAATTCACAACTGTTGAAATTATGCATTTTCCATAAGGTCATCAAATAAAATTTAATGCCGGGATATTTGTAAAAAAATTTCTAACTTTCAATTACCTATAGAATACAAGCAACCGTCAAAAAAATGTATGAATATTACGGACGGAATATAGAAAATCATCAGTAAATTGTTCGTTGTATTTCTGACCGTTCTTATTAATCCATTGGTATATTTACCATAGTTTACCGACAGTCACGGTGCTTGTCGATATATTTTACTGACAGAATACAACATGAAATTTTCGTCGTTATAATTACCTACGCCTGTATTCACGACACTGTTGTCCATCAGAATAGTCCGTTGGTATATATTTTTACCGAAGAATTTCTTGGATTTAGCGACGGTTTAGACCGTCGATAAACTCTTTATTTCTTGTAATGGAACTACTACAATGCTAGTTTAGTAAGGCTATCTAGAAAATGCTGGATCAAGTCTTCCTTTTTAATATTTTCCACAAGCTTACTGTAGAATATCCTAAAATGACCCTTAAATCTAAATTCCTATCCTACTTCTCAAATTCCAACATTTTAAACTTAAGAGACACTTAAAATGTTTAGCATTAAGAAAAACTCTCGAGGTACAAAATTGTTAGGAAATTTAGTACTTCTAATTATCTACATCATCTTCTCATATCTACATTAAGTCAGTCATCATGTCCTTTAGATCCCCTTATCAACTTTCTTCATCATTTTGATGGTCATTGGTCATAGAAAGAAGGTTTATACACTAAAGTTGACTCTATAATCCAGAATATAAGTGTTGAGTCTACATTCGAGAATACTGATGTCGAGGGAATCATAATGTATGATGCTCCATTTTTAGCATATGATGTATGGAAATGAGAAGCATCAATTATGAAGATACTATAGATCAAATTAGGTCTATATATGAGGAATTTAATAGACAAATAATGGAAGAAACTGATAGTTTGATGTAGATGTGAATTGATAAGTTAGTGAAAATTAAGGTACTAATGGCAATGGAAATAGAGAAATGCAAGAGGTACTACATACCAGATGTATGGATCGAATGGAAGGGTCGAAATGAAAAGGAAACTTGTGCTCTAAGAGTGTTAGGAATATGAGACTTCCCTTTTATCAACCTTTTGAGCCTAAGCTCATTTTTTAGACTAAGATGGTTTTATCACTTTGATGTTTCAGCTTATAAGGTTCCTAGTTTTCTGTATTTTTCCTTTTTTTAAAAGTTATAGTTGACATAAACATTCATATTAAAAATTTTAAAAATTTATAAATATGTGACCATATCAAAGAAAATAAATGATAGTAATTAGTAATAAAATTTTTAGTAAGAAAATAAAATTCAAAGATATATTTGCAACTAAATTTGTTCATATTCTTATTTTTCATGATATAAAACCAATCCTTGGTTATGATATTATATTGTTATTAAAATAAGGATTTACAATTTGAAAATAATAGAAAGAAAGCATTTTCTTATGCTAAACCAAACACATATTGATCTTCCTTTTTGCTTTTTCTTGGAACCAACTTGATCACATTCTCTCACCTTACATTTTTAACAAATTGTAGCCTCTAATCTTTACATTTCTTGACAGATAGCTTCTCCATGTTGTTTTTTATACATAATGACAAACTCCCTGCAAATCTCATACCATTTTCCTTTATGTTCAATTTCTTTTATTATGTGAGTGTAAATGTTAACTATTTTCATGGGTTGTATGCATTATATAATAAATATAAAAGGTTAAATAGGTTTTGTTATCAAAGTCCCTTATCATTGATTTTCTTTCTATTTTGGTTTATTGGACTTGATAGGTGTCCAGTTATTAATTTTGTTTATTAATGGGTTTACTTATGAGTTTATATTTGTGATTGGTGGTTGTCTAAACTTCTTTTCAACATTTAGTAGCCATGTTTCTATTTTATTCTTTAATGTTTTTTAGGCATGTTTATGAATTAAAACCTCGAGGTAGTACTTTACAAAGTACTTATTGTTCAAACTAAAAAGCTAATAAATGGATTTGCCTATAGTACAAAAATGTTACATAGGACCAGAATGTTACATATAAGTAATCAAAGTGAAATAATATTATATGAAGAGTTTAGAACATGTTTTAATTAGAAATTAGAATTTAGCTCCATTTGTGTTTATCCTTATATAAGAGTATATATGCTATAGTGTTGTAGATTGGCTTTTTTTAAAAGATCTGTTGCTGCATGGCTTGGCTTATAAAGATCCTTTTCTTGTGTTCATCCTATATGCTGGTAACTAGATGACTCAGAGCAATATTAAAGATCCATTTGTTCCCTTCATTCTTGTGCCTTACTCAGCGTATAATTTAATAGTCTGTATCTAGTCCTCATGGGGATTATCAATATTGTATACTTGTATAATTTGCTTCCAAATATGCTTAGTGAAACTACATACAAAAAATAAATGATTAAGTGATTCTTACACTTACTTATAAATTGTGCACCAGTTAGGAATGGATGGGAACTTAGCCAATCTATCCAAGGTACTTAGTCTTCTTCTAACTACTAACCAGAGTGTAAAGGAAGCATGCTAGAGTCCATGTTTCCATACTAGTCTAAAAAAAATGGCTCTAGGGCATGAAGTCTTGAAGTTGGTTCCATATGATGCATCTGAAAACTTACTCGAAGAAGTGCCCTTATAGCAAATGTTATCCTCTGCTTCTGAGTTCAGATTGAAGTTATATAGAAATTTAGCCAAATTGGATCCTAGCAGTAGATTAAAGATGATTGCTCAATACCTAGGGCCTAGTTAAGTATTTTATAGGTATGGAAAAATGATTCCAATGAAGTCAACTTATCCACTCCATCTAAAGGGCTATATGAGGACTAATTGTCAAACCAAAAGAAGGCGCTCTTACCATTAACTATCTTGCAATAGTATTCCATCCAAATTTCCTTTATTTTGAGTAAGTGTTTCACAATCCAAGATGCAATGAGAATTAAGGAGACTAATGTTGATGTTGTTTTTGGATGATTAAATGTCATAGTTATATAGCATGCTATTTTTGCCCTTTTCTTTTAAGATTAATTTCTTCATGATATTTTATTTTATTTTTTATTTCTTGATTGTGTCATAAGTTGTAGTACACCTTCTTTCCTTTTATGTGTTTTAAGGCCGATATGTCAAACTAGAAATTCTAGTATCATAGATTTGTTTTTTTTAATTCTTGTTGTCGTATATTTGTAGGTACTAGTACAATTAAACCTTAAGCCATATTGTCAAGAGCTAGGTCTTTGTTTTGTATCTATCTTAATGTTTTTAGATTTTTTAATTTGCTCTCCACACTACTTTGACATGATTTTAAAATCACTCACGTATTACTTGGAGGATTTTGTTACCTCATTCAACCATGCATCTATTTGAGCTAGTGTACATTTTTGTTTTTGACCTATTTCCTTTGTTAACTGAAATACAGCCCAGCAGCCCATTTAGTAATTCACTTATATATTTCAACACATAGGCCAGGAACCTATTTAATAATTAGTTTTTTAAATTTGTGCCACCAAATGATGCTTTTCCACAATTAGACTTTATACTTAAGTGCCTAATTACTCAGCATCCCCAAAACAAACCTTCAAATCAAAATTTTGATCTTTTTTTTTTTTGCTTTCAAATGTTTGTCTCATAAATATATGGACGAAATGACGAAATGAAAGTCTTAATAAATATGAGAAAATTACTAAAATAAAAGCCATAATTCTACACGTACTCAAATCAATAAGTCAGCTAAAGATGATCAAATTCATATTCATCAACCCAAACAAAAACTAGAAAAGCCCAATTTATTAAACCCTAATTTTGAAGCTTTTATGTATAAAAAACTAAAGGCATAGATCAAATCTATAAGTTTAGCCTAACCTAAAAAATGCCATACGGTCAAAAGCCCAAGTCAACCTATTTAGCTTAGTCAAATTAATCCAAATCTATCAAAACTTAATCAAGCCTTTTCTTTACCCGATCAAGATCATTTAGTGTAAACCCTTTTTATTTACTAATAAAAACTTGTTCACAATCCATGCTTGTTTTGGAACTATTACATCTTAATTCTTTTTTAGCTTCCCAAATCCAATCAAACCCTTTCTTTTTTAGGGTTTCATTTAAGTTTTTTCTTTTGAGTTTGGCTTTGTTTTTAAATTAATCAATAATCTATTTTGTTTTGCTTTCAAGCCCTAAGACATTACCGTAGGCATTTTACTTTGCTTTCAAGACCTAAGGCATTAAGCTCTAGGAATTTTATTTTATTTTTAAATCCTATATAAAATTTTTAAATTTTCAACATTCAACCACATTTTATTTTTTAGTATTTTCTTTTTAAATTTATACCCAAAATCTCTTCTTTTCAATTCCCCAAAATGAAAAAAAAAATCATCAAAAACCTAAGTAAATACTTAAGTGGGAGAATAGAGTGCTTAACTCATTCTTATGATTAAGATTGGTTTCTTTCTTTAGGTTTCTTTTTACATTTCCTCAATAAGGTAGAGTGGTCTTTAGTCATCCTTTTTCGTTTAAGGTGTTCTTCACACGTCAATGATAGTTATTGTTATAAGAAAAGTATAAAATGCAGATAGATATTTGGAAGTTAATATTTTTCTATTCTCATTTACATATAATTGAATCATGGTTCAGTGATTGTATTAAAGGATGATGTTCAGTTGCTCTTAGTTAATTTTAAGGGATAGTTTCATTGCTTTGTCGATGTACAACACTTCTTTAGTGTGATTTATTAACTTATTTTACTTGCCTAACGGTTACCTAATTCTTTGTATTTTTATTTTTTATAAACTCAAAATATAAATAATTTAGGTGTAAATAGTAAATACCTAAACATATGATTGTATGTTTAGGTATTTACAATTGTACTTAAAGCTCAAAAAATGTTCAGAGTGAAAAAAAAACAAAGTCTAATTCTTAGAGTGATGTCTTGTATTTAAAATAAAATGGACTTGAATTTTTTAAAAATAAAGGCTTAGAATGTGCCTAAACTAGGCATGACGAAAATGGACTAAAAAACTTTGGATGAAAGGAAAAGAATTATGTAATTTTAGATAAAAATGGACCTTAAAAAGTAGCCTTGACTTGGAATAAAAGACCTAATTTTCCTAAGGATCTGATTATTTTCGTTAAGATTATGAATGATGCTTTACTTATTTGTCTTGACATTTACTATTTGTTTTCTTGTGTGTTTTAGAGTTTTGATTTGGGCCTTATTATATTTTAACTTTATTGAAATTGGGCTTTCTTTTATTTTAGGCTTGATTCACTTTTGGATTTCATTCTTTTATTAAGAATTATTTTGCTTTTGTTAAAACCATTTTAATAGCAACGTGATCAATCTTTGCTCTCTTTCTTAATCTCTCATTTAGGTTATACATTAATCACTAAATAAATAAATAGAAGCATTCATAAGAAAAATATATTCATGCAATCAATACTAAGTCCAAAATTAAGGTAAAACCTAAATCAAACTTTAAATTTTATAATAAAATTCACAAAAAATAGGCTTGGCACAATTTAAAACTGCTTTTTATTCTAACCTTGAGTTAGTCTTCTATCAAACTCCTTTTCTTCTCGAGCCTTCAATGTGAAAAGATAAACCCTTCCATCCCACTTAAGAAAAACATACATTAGGCTTAGTATGATTAGGAATCTAAAAACCTAAGGGTTGTGCCAAATTTAACCCTAGATCTTTATGTTCTCATAATGCTTTTAGATACTCTCTCAAGATAATGTTGTTTATCTTCTTGAACTAAGATTTGTGTCTTTTGAATAGAATATATCATATTTTTTGCACAATAAAATATTTTGATTTCATACCATCGTAAATTTTCTCAGCTTACCACTGTTTGACAAACATATCAAAGCAACTTACTTATAGGAATACATTCAACACAACAACTATATACTTATTTGTAGGAAGACAATTCAAGAACCCAACAAGCCATACTCAACCTTCATTTGGACCATGAATGTTTTAAGCACCAAGGACTTTTATTTGTCAAAATAAACATCTACATAAGTTATTTCTCTTGGATGCCTTAGAAGAGTTCAAAACTTGTGCTACATGATATTTGAGTAAAGATGGATTATGGTCTTACAACATATAAGAGGACAATCAAACCTCTTTTGGAGGCAGCTATTTCAAACATTCAATCTATAAAATTAGTTTCTAGACTCCTTACCTCACATTCAATTAAGACGGACTTATTATATTGATTATGTGGATTATGTTCTATACTGTTCACTACTTGCTCAATTATGCATAACCTGTTTTATTTTAGTTGATGGGCAATTTATCTTTTTAGTTATTTATTTTGATTTTGGGCTTTTGTTTCACTTTGGGCACAATTCAATGCTTAGATATTTTTGAAAATTAACTAGTCTTCCTTTGCTCCTTGCATTACATGTTTTTACTTTTAATTTTGGTAATCAAGGAAGCTCTTAAAGGAATTATAAAAAGAATCTAAGTTAAAGTATTAGTTTCCACAATCATTTATATTTCCGGAGTCCAACTCTTGCTCTGATATCATAACTGTTGGGCCCCTTTTTAAAGCCTAATTCTGAAAATCATAAACGTGGGCGTGGTTGCCAACAATGGATTTGGAAGGAAAATTTCTTCAGGAGTAATTCCAAAGATCAATTCCAAAGACCCATTCGGGTGAAGTTCGTCGCGGTCAACATTTGGCTTCACTACGGTGAAGTCTCTAGGTGTCATTAAAACTCACTCAAGAGCCTTCCCAAAGGTTTCTCCAACCTTACTTTCACTCTAAGTTGTCCCAAATTCACTTCCTTTAATGTAACATCATTTCATAACAATTCAACTACCAATATTATTTCATCATACTCTCTAATCTTTACTCATTTAATTCATTACTTACAACTAATTCTCATTCTTCACAATTTCCTATCTTTCTTTTTCCATAACACATCTCACTTATATATAACAACAATTCGTATTCAAAATTTATCATCTCAAATCAATAACTTCCTCATATATGCCTAATTTCAACTCAACCTCATCCATACACAAACTCATATTTCATTAACCTCCAAAAGGAAAGTCTTACAAAGCTTTAATGGGCATTTCAAGCCATAATACAACATTGATCTCAAAATCCAAAAATACAAAAGACATATAAACCCAATAATTCTCGAAATGCGTCTAAAGTCTTGCTTTACATAAACTAATTTCAAAAACAACATATGTAGAATTCAGAGTGATGCCTTAAATCTCAGTCACTCTATCTCTTGCTCATTACCTGAAGATAGGGAGGAACGGAGGGTAAGCTTGAAAGCTCGTAGGTAACAAGTTTATAACGGATAATAAGTAAAACCATTGAAAATGTTCATTTGTCATAAAAAATTCTCATTGAATCGTAAAACTCATGGTTCTTAAATTCTCAATAAATTTCACAATAAAACAAATCATGTATGCATCAATCTTGTCAACATATCATGAGCACGTAAGCACATCAAAATGGTTTAGGTAGGTTCATAAATAGAATGAACTAACACATTCCCACATAATGGTCCTGTGTAGTCGGGAACAGAACGAACTATCGCAATCCCACATAGTGTTTTTGCGTAGTCATAAACATGAAGGAGTTCCATACCACTAACAGGCAGGCAGGAGAAGCCTTTAGTCAAAGTGTAGTTGGCATACAAAATGGACCACCACAAACCCACATAACATGTATTTCATGACTTGATTGTTCCTTTTGAGTACTATGATGACCTGGAAAAATTATATGTGTGATACTTATTATGGATGGAAACTTGATACTTGCTTCTATGTTGATGTGCAATATAAAGAAGTGTAATTAAGATTACATGTTATCATGTCTTTTTATAGAAATTGTGCCTATTCCTAACTTGAGATTATTGAGCTCTTTACCAAGGTTTATATCCATATATAAAAGCATAGGGTTTGCTTTTAGGGGAAGGTCTAGAAGTTTTAGTATATGCATATAATATATGTGTTTATTTAGATGTGATGCATCATGCCCATTTTTTATTTTAGTCAAGGGTTCTTCACCATTTAAGTATTTTCACTTATCAAATTTTGTTTTGGCATTGGATTTACTTTCATAATTGTATCCAATCTTATACTTATTATTTTCACTCTTTTAAACTCCTAGCATACTTTCGCACTTCCCTTAGTAAATTTGGGCAATAAATATTTGAGAGTATTGACTCCTCTTTTAATGTATCATTTTCATGTTTTAGTGCATCAAATGTATGATTTCCAATAGTCACATTCTTAGATGTTTTGAATCTATGCATTTCACTCTTCATCTTTTTGTTTTCATTCTTAATACATCTAAATGCTTATGAACCTTTTTGGAGTTTGGAAGATAGTTTCTTCCTTTACATACCAATAGCTTCTAGAGTTTCTACTACTTAGTCACACTATGAAGTTATGGAAGAAGGTGATTGAGAAGAGAGTGAGAAAGGATGCACCTATCTTAGAGAACCAGTTTGGGTTCATATTAAGAAGCTCCACGATAAAAGTTTTACATCTCTTTAGAAGATTAATAGAATATTATAGGGAAAGATAATGTAACCTATACATGGTTTTTAATGACTTAAAGAAGGTGAATAACAAGGTACTTAGGGAAATCGTGTGGAGGTGTTTAGAAGTTAAGGGAGTTTCTATAACCTATATACGGTTTATTAAGGAAATGTATAAAGTGTAAAGACTAGAGTAAGGATAATATAAGGAGATACAGAGTATTTTTTTTAATCAATATTGGAATGTAAATTATATTGTTTAGCAATTAGGTCAACCATGCTTTATAGGATAGAGTGCTGACCTATCAAACAAGTATATAGTCATAAGTTAATAATAGCGGAGATGAGGATGATCCACTGGATGAGCAACCTTGCTACAACAGATAAAGTCAAGAATGTAATGGTAAAAGACAAATTAAAGGTGACTAATATTATTGAAAAATTAAGAGAGACAAGATACGAGAATATTGTACTTAGAGACAATGAAAAAGGAAGGCTTAAGAAGAACTTGAGGGAGGTAATCAAGAATGATATGACTCTGTTGGAACTTACCAAGAATCTGCTCCTCAATATAAAACTTTGGTGCACTAGGATAAAGCTAAAGGATCTTGTATGGAGAAGTTCTTTTCTTTCTCATAGATCTTTTAAACATTTTCCTTAAGCTATTATGTCTTCTATAACCTAAACCTTTAATATGTAGTACTTCTCTCTTAGTTATCTAGCTTAAACACTTTCTAGTTTAGCCTAAATATTTTCTTGTAATAACTTGTTTGATTTATTTATTTACTTATCTTCTTCCTTGTTTGTGTATTTATTTACTTATTTTATCTTTTATTCTTATTCTTAACCTGATTTAATATTTATTGTATTATTTATTATATTACCTATTATATTTTTATTTATATGTATTTATTTTTATATTTTATTTCATTATTATTATCTTTTATGTCTATTTTATTTTATTTTATTTTAATTAATGTTTCTTGATTATTTTAAAATGTATATATATTATTTTCATGTGGGTTTATAAGAAACATTCTTTCTATTAATTGGCAGTAAGGTTGTGTATTTTTGGACCTTCCTAGACCTCGAGATCAACGACATTTCTACTAAGTTGTTGTTGTTATTGTTGCACATAAGAATATATGAATGAGTTTGCTATTCAAAGAAATAAATCTCTTATCTTATGGATATCATTCTTCCTTAAGTTTAGGAACCTTTTTATCATCTATGATTTTCATGGGAGTAAGGTCATTTGAATCTCTTTCCTACAAATCAACACTCTAACTTCATTCTAAATTTCTAATAGAGATAGTCATTACTATTAAAGAAAGGAGCATTATTAATGTTTTGTCCGTTTTCATTGTATAAGGATAATGATGAGTCTAAGTATGTCATTATGATCTTTACACTACAATTTTGCTTGAAATACTAACTTAAGAGACCCACTTTGACACTACTTGTTAGTCCCTTATAGCATGCAAATGGGGTGAATTGAGTGTTGATAAATTTAAACTATTATTTCTTTTCTAATGAACGCAATTAATTGAGAATCAATAATATGATTAAAAATAATTAAAAGTAAACCAATAACATAATCAAATAATAATTTAAAAAGTATAGGGAAGAAGAAAAGCAAACCAATTTATAGTAATTCAATAAACAATTTTTGCATACGTCTACTCTCTAAGATACTTCTTAAAATTTTCACCAAATCTCTTCTTTAAACAAGGCGAACAAGAAACTTCTTATAACAATCATATTTTCTATAAGTAAAGAGCAACTAATTACACTCACTAAAGAATCTACAACTTAAAAGACTTTGTTTTATCACTTTGATAACCTTAAAAGACTTGCTCACTCCAGAATGCAACAATGAATGCACCCATAAATAGCTATTTTAAGATATGTTTATACAACATCATAATGTTTTTCCAAGTCTAATAATCATATATTTATAAAGTTTGTTGCATATTAATTGATTAATGTGCTTCTTGGTGAGACATGGATTGAGCTCAATAACACATTCATCATTCTACGAACATTTAGTTAACTTTAATAGTCGACCTCTAACCTAATATAAGTCGACCAACACACTTAAAATCATAATTTCAACATTTTTAAATGCTCAAACTTATCTTCCAAATTCAAATTTGACTTAAGGCACTTCTCACAATATTTTCAAATAAAAATTTGAAGGATAAAAAAATTTCTTTAAAATTAAGACTTTAGCTCCTCTTGGTGATCCAAAAAAACTATACAATGAGTTAAAATTACAATATGTTTATACTTAATGAGCTTCTAAATGATCTAAGATGACTAAGTAAATGTATAATAAACATTACATATTTGTGTTACAACATTTTTATGCCTAATATTTCCTTGGTTTTATTCTTCTTACAAAAGGTTGAACTTCAACTTTTCTCCAATATCCTTACGAGACGTGTCTTACTTTATGCATGGCCAGTATTAAGTTACTTTCATTAAAAAAAAAAATCATTAATAATACTTGTATTTTGTTACCATGTAAACTCTTTTAAAAATACTTTAAGCTTAGCGCCTAAAAGGACGAGGAATTACTCAAGTCTGTTATCTTTTAACTTTATGGAAAGACATCTCAACAAGGTTAAGAAAATGAGCTAAAATATCTAGTTGGTTTTGCGAACAGAACTACAGGCACTCAATTCCTGAATTGAGCAGCCTTTTGAAAGCTTAGAACTCGAAATCTCAGTTAGTTTAAGGTTTAATACAGGTGAACAAACTTGCTTGGAAATAAGCGAGATTTTGCAGCCATTGAAAAGCAAAGACGAGTTGGGGGATCTAATTGTGTCGAGTCCATATATGGGGAGGGGACTTCGAATGGGAGGGAGCTCAGGATAGGAAAGAAGAGTAATCTCTAATTTCTGAAATTAGGGATTTAAAAGCCTTAGATCGATGAGGACAAAGCGTGCCGATAGTGCTTCAAACTGGCAAAATATAATTCCTAAAATCACTCCTTAAATGATCATAACAACGAGTTACGTACATATTCAATCATGAGGCCACCAGTTTTACTATGCATTATAAAACATACATATTGTGATAAAAAATGACACCAAAAGAAACAGTTATTCACCATACCAAGTTCACATTTAACAGTTTATTTTCTGGAAGGGTCCAACCCCTTCAACCCAAACATACGTCCATAAATCTCTTGTTCCCCAAACTAGTAGTAATTGGTAAAAAGTAATAGACGTATCTTTTGCGAAGAAACTCTGACCATACACATCAAACTTCCACTCACCCATATGTAATGCTACACACACTGTGATTAGCATCCCATCCAAATCCAAATGCCGAGACCGTAGATAAGCACCATTTGACCATAAAACTGATGTTATGTGGAAGACAACTGGTCAAGTACACAATAAGGTATCAACTGCCCACCAAAATTGGCACCAGCAGTTCTGACAGCTAGAGCAAGATGAAAGAATAGTAGATGACGAGTACTGTATCTTTAATCCAACAACTTCAGGCCCAAACCCAACAGTTGCTCTTAAAAACACGTTCTATCTCCAACAAAAGTGACCTGACAAGGCATTAACTTCTTACGAACTGTGCACATCAATAAGATGTATCAATATTTTCTCCCCACAGGAAGGAGAGCTCTGCGGAATCTGCGCTGAAACAAAAATTTTAAGCTCATAGCAAGATTGAATACAATTATTTGACAAGGACAGAAACTAGCAATCATGTATTCACATCCATGTAACAAAACATGCGGAACTTAAATTCAAAATGCCTCTCCATACGTCAACACTCAGATTATGAAAATATGTGACCTATGATACCACATTATCAAACAAAATGCCCAGAAAACAGACGGTTACAGGCAGCTAGACCATGAAGGCAGACAGAGAACAGAATACCTACCTAATTGACATGTTTCTACTTACTGCTGGATGAAAATTCTCTGGACTAGGCATTCTAGCTTTCCTCAGCATATTAGTTATTATTATGTGGTTTAAGGACAGTTAAGAGATTTTTCAAATATTTCAAAACTAAATATCAACCAAAGATGCATACATGAGTGAAGCCTGTCACCCTAAACATTATAAAATTATGTACATTCTGAATTCAAAAAGATCATAAAACTTTAATCAATCTTCCACTTCAACAAAAAGGAGGAAGCGAACAAGACTCATAAAGAAATACTCACGTGTTTAGTAGGACGCACTCACTAAGAGCCAAGGCCACCATGCTCCAACAGAAACTTAAATTTGAAAATTGACAATGAGCAAAGTTGGAGTTGTATCAGTAGCAAACGATGTGCATTCACTGAAACCAGGGCAGGACCTCAAAAGAAAGAAGTGAAGTAAGATAGGAGCAAGGAAACATGTTATATAAACAACCAAGGGCAAAGTGCGCAGAAGATCATCTTACCATTTATACCATCATACTGACCTCACACAACATAACGACCATTCCAGATGGATTGTCCATGGCACTGCTCAGGCGTTGGATTGAACTGCTGATTTCCATTTATGAGTTGCTGCTGCTGTAACTGCTGTTCTTGCTGTGCTCTAAGATGCTCAAGGATCTGGTAGTTCTGCCAGCCATTTTGCTTTTCCATCTGATACTGCACAGGTGGAATCTGTTTTCCAGGAAAAGGAAAGCTGACAGTTCCAGCCAAGCCATTATCATTGTTGGCATGTTGAGGTATCATGTGAGCAGCTAAATTAGAGGAACTGTTAAATCCAGAGCCCTTTGTTGATGAAGGCATTTGATAACCATCCAACCAGCTATAATCGTCCATTAATGGCGTAGTGCTCATTAGATCAAATCCAGGAACGGGTTCAACAACTTGTTTAGGAGGAACAGGACTAAAACCTGGGGGAGGTCCAAGGTGCCTCACTGGTCGACTGACTGGACTTTTTTTCATTGCTGAAGGCAAAGCTGGGGATGTTTTCACAACCATACCATCAGTAACAACTCTGGACGAGGCAAAGACATCAGCCTTGGATGGAATCACTGTTTCTGATGCATTATGTTGATTATAAAAGATACTGCTAGTATTCATAGCAACAGTCTGCTGATATGGAATTTGATGCAGAGCAGGAGGAACTATGCACAAATCCTTTTGAGTTTCAAGATCGGCCATATGCCCATTTTCTGTGAAACGGACACCATTTATGCTATTAGCAAGTGAAGCAGCTTCTTCTGCTGACCACTTTGAAGTATATGGCTGAATAGGCTGCAGATGCTGAGGAACGCTGATGCCAGTAGATGTCAATATCTGAGGATTTGGGCCAATAGCAGCTGGCTGCCTAAGATTACCAAGAAGCATAGGAACTGAACCACCACAAAACTGCGGGTTACCTAGAGATGCATTTTGATTGGGTTTTGAGCCTTCATAAGCAGCCCACTGGGAATCAAGCACATCATTTTGCTTCTCTGTCACTGCTGGCTTAAAAACAATAACTTCATCCTCCTCTTCCCCTTCCACACATACCTGGTGATTAGGCTGCATCATTCCCAAGCTCATCGCTGTCTTAGTACTCATTTCTTCGAGGACACTCTTTGTCTTTGGCAGGCCATCAAAAGCTAAACTGTCTTCCTCAGCAATTTCAGGCATAGCACCTATAAAAAATTTCTTCTTTCTTGCATCAAACCATATTGACTTCTGATCAACTCTAGCTACATTACTTAGAGCCTTCCCAGCAGCTAGAATCCTTTTAATGCGAGCCACTTTTTCCTTGCTGCCATTAGTACTAAAAGAATGCTTTCTTGAAAAATCCAAGATCGTTTGTGCAGGGATAACTGGTGAAAATCCTCTCAACTCAAAGTCTTCCCACAAAGCAAGTAGGTTTTCTGTTTCCCCTTCTTCATAGGAGCTCATGTTATAAAAGCAGCTATCATCCTCATTTTCATCATGCAACATTGAGCAGCATGACAATAACTTGTTCAAGAATGAAATGCACCGACTCCAGAAATTTGAACTAACAGAAGCCTGTTTCTCATCTGCATCACTACCTAATGCAACATCAGGACAACAGGCCAGCCATTCCACAAAAACCAGGATGCCAGGTAGAAGGAAACTTGATGTGGGATCATGTAGCTTTGCACATCTATCTAGTATATGCCCCATGAACTCAAAAACTGCAGTAAATGCATTCTGAAGTACAACAGCACGTTGCACAATTTCTGCATATGACTGACCTTCAGCCTCTCTTTTTACATTATGGATCGAGAAAATAAGAATGGAAATGAGGCGAACTATGAACAGTCCATTCTCAGCAGGATCTGAACCAAAATTCAACTCCTCTTCCAATCCAGAAGAAAGAAGCTCACAGAATCCACTGCTAGCCAATGTGAGAACTTCTGTGAATGTTTCCAGGCTGGCAAAGGAAGCAACATGATAATAAGTAATACAAAAATTTGGAACGCCCAAAGAAATTGTGAATACTTAAAAAATATACCTTGTTCGTGTGAACAGAATACCATTCAGCCGCACAAATCGGATGCAAAATGATTTGTGCATCTCAGAGACCTTTTCCTTATTAGCATTAGTTTCCATGTTCGATTCTTTGGAAACAAATGGTGCTTCCTCTTTCTCTTTTCCTTTTCCTTTTCCTTTCCCAGCTAAGTGTTCAAAAGACTCCTTAAGCACATGTGTGTAGCTCTGACGATTCTGTCAAAGAACAGAAAGCAAAACAGGCCTCTCATAACATCACAAATCAGATTCAAATTCCATAACTAAATGTTGAAATAACACCATATAATCCAGTTATATTTCAGAGTAAACATGCTAAGCACCAAACTCTAAGTAAACATGCTAAGCATCAAAAGAGTTTTAAAGGTCCAAAAGATATTGAAGAAACTTTTCAAGCATGGCATACTAAATCAAAATCCATGCTTATTTGAAGCCCAAATCTGTCCTCGTTTTCTTGAATATCCCATACCATAGCACATGAAACAAAAGGTCAAAAAGAAGTCATAAATAATTGAAAGAGCATCTAGTCCTTTCAAAATTTATGTCAAGTTCCAGATCATCAAACAAATTTTACGCCAACAGGTTTACAATTTCTCAAACACCACATGCTGCAAACTAACAGATAACGAGAAAAACAATAAACAAATAGACAAATGGAACACACCTTCTCAAAAGCAACAATCAAGTTATCTCTTGCAGTTGCAAAGGGGCTATCTACAGCTAGACTCCTGAAATACCTATATACAGCCACCAACTCATCCCCCGAATAGGAGGCCAAAATAGCAAGCTGAAACATGTAAAACAATTATTAAACTGAAAAGACCAAATTTATTCTCAAATAACAAAACTACAAGTGTAAGGTTAGACTACAACACTAACAAGAAAATATGTATCATTAAGTTCAACCTGATGATGTGGATTCCCACTTGAAGGGCAAAGAGATGCAGCTTGCAAGTAGTAACTTGATGCTGCTGCATACTCGCGAGTTTTCGAGTCACCCTCCCCATATAGTCCTTTATACCTAGCCAGATCACCCAAGTATATTAAACATCGGTGACATGAGACCAAGCCTTTTTTTACATCAGCTGATTTCTTTCCATCCTTTTCCATTATACTTCGGTTATCTGAATCCTCAGAGAAGTAGCCCAAAGGAAGTCCATACTTGGCTCTGATTTTCAGGATCAGATCATGGTAGAACCCTGTTGCTTCCGAAAGAAATGTTTTGAACTGAAGCCGAATTTTTGTAACTCGATCAGGTCGTGCTGGAACCTTTACAGCCAGAGATGCATTTGAGCCTGAAGAAGCTAAAGCAGCACTGAAATGAGCTCTAAGTTCCTCAATACGCCTATAATGTAACTGCCACAGAGCATATTCTACATTGTGCTGCTCAGAGAAACCGTTATCCTCAAGAATTATAGCTTCATAATTCTCACGCATTTGTTGCCAAGCATTGGGATCCGATAGTACTCGAGCCTGACTTGACCTTCGACGCTTATTCTCCAGCTCTATATTCTGCATCAAGAAAATAATGAGTTAGAAAACACAGTTTCACCATGATGTCTATTTCAGAACAACCACATATGCATAAACAACTAGAGAGAGACAAAGAGATCTACTTTTCATGAAGAAAGAAAATGAAGCAGCATAAAACATGCTCCATTTTACCTTAATGTTAAAAAATAATGGTATAGATCACAAGAACTCAAAGATAAGGGTAAGTAGAATATACCTTTTCATAAAGTCGCTGTGCACGCTCCCGTGATGAGGAAGCAGACATTTTATCCATCTGCACAATCATCATCCATTAAAGCACAACTCCATACCTGCAAAAAGAAGATATAGCCCATAGTAAGATCAGCCCTCACAACAATAAAGCAAAAAAACACAACAAAGTTTATTAGCATAAAAATTCCCCAAGGAGCAGTTAAACAAATTAACATAGCCAAGAAGGAACATTCAGAATGAAGCACTGATTAAGAATTCACCAAATATTCAAAATAGCAACAATTTAAAAAATCCAACCCCATGGAAAGCATGATTTTCAATACTCAATGACAATGCAGCACAAACTGGTCAACCACCTGTTGCATAACCACAAGCATGCTATGTTCAGGAACACTACAAAATCAAGTGAAACTTAAGTAAAGTCAAGTTTTCTAAACACCCAAACCATGATTTTCGAATAAGAATATTTATAAAAATGTTGAGAGTGAAAATCTTCACACAGCCAAAAATTCAAAAGCCAAAATACCCCGTCATGAAGCGACTAATCAACTAATCGGATCATATAATGATATGCACTAATTAAACTAGAATCGAAACTTAAAAATTTGGGACAAAATGATAAAGATACAAAGCCTTCCTTCACGATTTAACGCCGATCCTATCACACAGAAAATTATTTGAAAAAATGAAAAAGAAGCTACCATGTAACAACAATATTATCTTCAATCCAAACAGCGAATGATTTCATTGTCAATTCAATTAATTAACAGGGGAAAAAAAGGTTAAAGCCACTTTAAAATAACAAACAATCAGCCGATCCGTTTAGATTATATAACCATCACCCTTACTCAATTTGTCAAACCACAAACAAAACGCAAATCGAAACACATAAAATAAAATTATAAAAGTGTTCCAGAAAATTTACCTGTAAAATCAGATCTACAAATAGTTCCACGCAAGATCAAAGCACCGGCGATAAAATTAGGGAAACGGAAAGAGAAAGAGAAGGATAGAGATCGTGGATTAGGGTTTGTTTGTTTGTTTCGCTGTGTTTGGTGAAAATTTGAAGAGAGAGAGAGAGAGTGGACCGATGAATGAGGCTATTAATTCAATCTTGCTTTCTTCGCTGTTTCTTATTGCCTTCCAATTCTAGGCGGTCATCTCCAGAACGGCGGCGTTTCGAACTTTTGAGCCAGGCGGCTAACAAAGAACGGTGCCGTTTGGCCTTATGATTTGCGTAATAACCTCCGACTTTTCATATAGATTTTATTAATAATAACCATTAAGCTAATAATAATAATAATAATGTCTTAACAGATATAGAATCAGACTCCAACACAAATTTTGACCATTCTTTTTCTATTAACTCTCTAATACTGTTAATACAGTTGTAGTTAAATTTTAGTACAGGCGCCAAGAGTAAGTCACTCAACCAATGGAAAAGCAAACTTGTTAATTACTAACGAAATAAAGGATAGGAATGAGAAAGATGAGATCATATGGACATCAAACACTGGAGTGGACCGTCCAAGCTTAACCACAAATCAGTAGTAATTACGCAATTCCATATGTCGTTTTGTGTAACTATATCGTGTCCAACTACTGCCACCGTGTTTCGGACATGACTGGTGGTTTCTTCATTACCGTAATCTTCTACCTGCTTTAAGTAATAAGAATTTGCGCTTGGCAATTGGGCCTAGGACTGGTTCAGTTCAGCCCGATTTTAAATCAATAAGTCAGGCTGCTCAGGACTAGCCCAATCTGAGACTTAACGCAAGATAATGTAATTTTGAAAATATTTAAAAAAGTTAATAAAGGTTAAATTTGGCTAATTCGAGCCCGCTGTCATTCTTAGATTATAAATAAAATATTGTGATTTTATCAACTACTTAATTTGATAAGAAAACAAAACATTGGCCTGGCAAAAATTTGAGGTGAGACTTTTTTTTTTTTTTGGTTAGGAAGTTATTTGGATCATCTCAAATCTCCTAAATATAAAATGATAAGTCTATAGATACATCACAGCCCTCAAATTAGTCTCCCTGTACCATTTTCTTGATTCTGATTTGTTTTATTTTACAATTCTGATTTACACTAAATACTCTTAATTTCCCTAACATACTGAAATCGAACAATCACTTACTCTTAAGATTTAAGATAATTACTAAGGTGATGGTTAATAGGATCCGCCCCTTTTTTTGATGGAATTGTTCACCCAACTCAAAGTAGCTTCATTCCGGGTCGAAGCACTGCTAACAATATTATTGTAATTTGTGAGTTGATGCACTACATGAGAAAATCAAAAAGTAAATAGGGGACAATGTTGTTAAAAATATAGATTTTGAAAAAGCTTATGATATGATCAACTAGGATTTTTTGTGTGGTACTCTTCTTGACTTTGTGGTTCGTGAGTTGATGCACTACACGAGAAAATCAAAAAGTAAATAGAGGACGATGTTGTTAAAAATAGATCCTAAAAAAGCTTATGATAGGATCAACTGGGATTTCTTTTGTGGTACTCTTCTTGACTTTGGCTTTCCTGCTAATTGTGTTAATTTGATAATGAATTGTAATGGTAAAATGAATATGTCTATCGTTTGGAATGGTGAGCGGCTTCCATCGTTCAAGCCAAAGCGGGGAATTCTACAAGGAGACCCTCTTTCACCGTATTTATTTGTCTTGTGTATGGAGAAGCTTGCCGCATTGATAAACCAGGAGGTATCGGAAAGGAGGTGAAAGCCAGTTTCGTGCTCTAGAGGCGGCCTTAGTATTTCTCACTTATTTTCTGCAGTCGACATAATTTTATGTTCGAAAGCAACTACGGATCAAGCACGTCTAATTCTAGGTGTGTTGGGTCGTTTTTGTACTGCCTCCGGCATGCATGTTAGTGTCTCTAAATCAAAAGTTTTCTTTGCTACTAGTGCCGCACGTAACTCGAGAGTTGCAATTGAGGGTATGCTTGGTATTAAAGGAACAAATGATATGAGTAAGTACTTGGGGTTTTCTCTTGGTGATGGTGCTTGGTGGAAAGGGCAATTTGATGTAATTTGTGACAAAGTTTGAAATAAATTGAGCTCATGGAAATCTAAGCATTTGAATTTTGCCGGGAGCTTGCCAAAGCTACATTAAATACTATCCCAGTTTATTGGATGCAAACTGCTTGGTTGCCGAGACATATCTATGATACTTTGAATGCTTACACCAGACAATTTATTTAGAGCTCCAAGGGAAATGTGTCAGGTTTACATTTGGTGGCTTGGGAGAATGTTACTTCCAAAAAACCTGGGGGGTTTCAGCTTGAGAGTTAGTAAAACTATGGCTACTGCCATGCTTGGTAAGCTTTTGTGGGCTTTGTTAGATAATTTTGAGGCCCTTTGGGCCCAAGTTATTATCCCTAAATACTTAAGAGAGAAGGATTTATTGAATTTACAAAGGCTCGGTGGAGGATTGCCGGTTTGGCATGCTATCGTCAACGCAATGTGCGAGCTTGATGGTGGTTTTTGATATCAGATCGGTGATGGGACATCAATTTCTTTTTGGTACGATGTGTGGCAGGGTTCGGAGAGGTTGCAAGAGTTAGTCGGTTTGGTTCATGAGGATGATGAGGACTACATGATGTCAGATTTGTTAGATACGCATGGTAATTGGTGTTTAGATCTGCTCAAGACGGTTGTACCGAACGAAATTCGTAATTCTTTACCGAAGATTTACAAGTCGCAATTCGGTTTCAAGCAAGATCGTGTTGTGTGGGGAGGAGCTGTTGATGGCTATTAAATGAATTGGGAATGTTAAACATTGCACAATCGGAGGTTAATTGGAGTTGGATTTGGAGGATTTGAGGATTGGAGAAGCTTAGGATGGTGGTGTGGTTTATATGGCATGGTAGATTATATACTCAAGTGTTGAGACAACGGATAAAGTTAACTAGGTCTGGCATTTGTCCGCGTTGCAATTGAGAATCGGAGACGATCGAACATGTTATGCGGTCTTGGCCCAAAGTCCGTGTAATTTGGGAGTTTGTGTTTGCTTCAGGAAATTTTTCTAACTTTTTTTCTCTTGATTTTAGGGACTGGCTTAAATCTTTTATTATAAGATTTTCGAGCAATGGGTCGGGTGATTGGGATATTAAATTTGGAGCATATATCTGGGCAATTTGGAGGCTTCGTAACCAGGAAGTGATTGATGGAAAAATTTTAGAAATCATGCTCAACTGACATGGACTTGGCAATTTATTCATGATTTTGTTTGTTGTTTTGCCATGGATCATAATTGTGATAATGAGATGGTCAAATGGGTGAAGTGGGTGCCTCCAAATGGTGACTTTGTGGCTTTCAATGTCGATGAAAGTTTTATTGGAAATCCGGGTCCAGTGGGTATTGGTGGCATAATTTGAAATGAGCAAGGAGCAAGGAGCTTGGTTGGTTGGGTTTTCGGCGTCAATTGATTATAGTTCGAATATGAAGGCCGAACTTCTAGCTATTAAAAGAGGACTACTTTTGACTTGGGACAATAGATTTCAGAAAATTTTTCTCTAGTCAAATTCTAAAGAAGCTTTGAGACTTTGGGAAGGAAGAATTGGGTGACACATTGTCATGCAAATATAATTTATGACATTAGAGTTTTGTTGCAAAGAGATTGGTGTGTAAAAACAGACCATTTGTTTCGAGAAAGAAATTCAGTTGCAGCGCAAAGTTAGAGAGTAGTTGTACTATCAATAAAGATCAAGATCAAGTTCTGGACTTGCTACCAGCTTCTAGTACTTTGTATTTAAGGCGCTGATTTGTGTTTGTTGCGTTTTTCTTTTCCGATGTACCAAAAAATAAAAAAAGACTTTGTTTCACAACAATTATTGGAGAACACCCCCATTGACAGACAACTTTCGCCTATAATTGCTATGGCTAGAAACAAAGGTAGAACATTCATCCTTTTCCTGCGAACAGTTAGTGTCCCCAAAAGTTAAAAGCACCCAAGTTAACTGCGAATACTAGAAAATTATACTTTTTAAAGAATCTACTATTTTCTTCAGACAAAGAAGAAAATCTACCCAAGGGTTTGTAGTTCAAACAGCATTTTGATTCGTCAAATGTGAAAATAATAAAAAACAAGTATATGATTTTTCCAAAAACAGGGGCATACTTCAGACCATTTTCCCTCATCAAGATCTGTCTATAATAAACTATAATTAACTCTAACCAATACCATTATCTGTTATAAGAATTATGCCCGCAACTGCTTGCACACTTTTTATGTTATATACAGTAAAAGCAAAAGGAAACACAAGGAGATGAATGCATGTGACAGGTAAAATTCCTACTCACTTCACATAAAGATCCTGTTTTCTTTTCATAAACAACATAGCCCCAACGATCAGTACATGGCACACCCAAATAAAATCTAGTGTTCACAAAGTAGCTATTTACATCATATCGCGAGACCGAGGAATTTCAATTTTACAACAGCAGCCAATGATATACAGTGTTTTGAAGCGGCGGCAAAGAATATAAGAAATTTCTGTAGCAAAAACAAGCAAATGAAAATATTAGTAAACCAAGACCCACCAAAATCCTTATGAAGACAAAATATATGTATTCTTACTCACCTCTGGAAATATGTAATTTTTCTCAAGACTTTTGGAAATTCCATCTCCTCCATTTAACACTGCTGAGCCAACCAAAATTGATCAAAGGTCGCCCAGAACTAAGACTCACAAGGTGTGTCCGGTAAGGTATCAGTACATTCTTGAGGCCTACCATAGATTAAAGAGATCAATTGAGACGACAAATCTCAGAAACCATAGACCCAAAGAAACTTCAGTATTTATCATCGTTTCTATGCAAAAACATGTACTGCAAGAACAATGTTATACTAGATATACCTGTGATGCACATAGTCCTATAAACTTGAGCAATGTGGGTGTTCCCCTTTGCAGGCATATGTGGCCTCTCCAAGCACTCTAGAAATGCCATGTCAGCCTCCAACAGCTTGGCTTGATCATGAGTGTCATAACCAATATCATGGCAGTAGCAGCAATAATCCAACCAATCAATTGGGCGCTTGTCCCAAACAAGAGAACCACTATCTTTACCACTTGACCAGTTGGGCCCACAATAATGCCCATAGCGAGGAAACAGCTGAGAAAGAAACCCTCTTGCACCAGTATGCCATGGAACCTTGGAGACATAAGGTCTAAACCGCAGACGGTTACCTCCAACACCACCATCCTCAAACCTACCGGGTTGAGTACACCTTTTCAACCGTTTGTTTATGGTGGTCGGTCTTTGTATTCCGTCTTTTCTATCGACAGCCCAAGGAACAAGCGAGAGCAGGGACCGTCCCCACAGATTGATATTAAAATTAACATTTTGCTGGGATTGCTTTACAAGAGTAGTAGCCACAGATGGACCAGAAGTTACGGGTTCAAGGCTTGGTTGTCCTACGTCCTTATTAGATAGCAAACTAAGCCATGGAAATTCAACTCGAAACTTCAAGTTCATGGTTGCGGACGAACCCAAAACATCAGCATGATAAAAAATGAAGAAAATCACTTATTTATGAAACCTGCAATCAGATCATGTAAGGCAGAAAAAAAAAAAGAATAATATGGAAACAAGTAAGTATCATGATGTAAGAACAAAAGGAAAAACATGAATCGTTTCTTGCAGTTTCCGAGTAACCAGATAAACGGAAACAGGTGTTTAACCCAAATTAACGAAGCAATTGAAAGAAAGAGTGGAGAACTTACTCTATCAGACCAATGGATTAACAGTTGGATGCCAAATTTTGTGAGTGGAGAGGGAAGTTTTATCTCTTTTCTCTCTGGAGACTTCCCTCTCTCGCTCTCTCTCTCTCAGGCAGATAGAGCTCTGTCTTCTGTGGCTGGAATTAACAAATCTGTTTTATATTGTATTCTCTGTCTGGACGTGGCATTTCCTTGTTGGCTGCATCTTCTTATTATTTTGTGGTTCTTTTTTTCCTAATTTAAATTAGATAAATGACGTCACTTTAAATTTTTTTCTTATATTTTATTTCTTTATTAAAATCTTTTGATTAATAAAATTAAAAAATATAAACCTACCCAACCAAGAAAAACCTAGTTCTCTCTCTTTCGCCGCTGTTTCAATCTCTTTGATCTCTTCTTCCGGTACGTTGTCACTGGTTTTTTGTTTCATTGAGTCTGGAAACTTGCTATTTAATAGGAGCTCCAAGAAAGCAAGCAGCAGTGATGACATGCAGGGGCTGCTCCTAATGGACACGGACATGAATCGTGCTGCATCGTGTGAATTTTGCTGTCGAAAGGTTAACTAGGATGGGTATCTTGTTTATATCTTGTAGTCAATCTCCTTAGTTGTAGGTTATTTAAAAGTAATTTTTATTTTCAGACCCAACCCTTAGACAAAGGCAGGCTGGACATCTCTCAGGGGCTTATTTTCATCCAGAATAAAGTATGGTTAATTCTTGACCCTTATAAAAAACCAAAAATAAAATAAAGGTCTTGTTTGGCAAACAATTGGTTGCATTATGTTGAGACCCGATCTCGAAACTGGACCCCAACCGGAAAAGACGGAAAACGGAAACAAAGGAACGAATATCACAGCGAAACGAATCGAAACGGAAAACGGAATCATAAGGCGAAAACATAATGGAAACGAATCGAATACGAATATAATCGGATCGAAGGTGAAACGGGTCGGAAAACATAAAGCGGAAGCAAAATCATAAGCGAAATCGAAGAATCGGATTTACAAAACGAAAGCAAATCGCTTA
>JAOSBL010000008.1:22224114-22235815 GCA_027568915.1 Erythroxylum roraimae
TCATGAATTAGGAGTCAACACATGCATAATTACTTAAGAAAGTAGGGCCAATTAATAGTATAAATCTGGTTCAATCAAGGGGTTAGAATAATGTCTCTCAAACTAATGAACACTGTTATATTAGCAAAGAGATTATGGAGACTCATAACAGACAAGTAGGCTCTATGGTATAAATGGGTGCATGAAGTTCACATAAAAATAATGGCATCTACGATTTTGAAGTCAATACATCTGTAGTTTCTTCTCTGAAAGCAATACCAAAAACTAGAAGCTCACTAAAGAAGAAGTTTATTCACCTAATTGGAAATGGAAATTCATCAAATTCTATTATGACAATTTTTTATCATGTGGTCCTCTACATTGCTTATAGGAGATGGAAATTCTCAAGCCAGTCATAAGGTTGAATTCAATTAGTAAAGAGGTTTTAGTTGATAAAAAAAATTAGTCGTTACTCTATTCCAAACTCTATCATCACTGAAACCTTGGAACTCACTTGAATGATGAAGAGGACATAATCATTTGTAAATAAACCAGTAATGGGATTTTCATAAACAAGTCTTGTATGAAGTTTTTTAAGAGACAATCCAATTACATATCCTAGACTTAGTTGGTATAGCATAAACAACGTCATCCTTGAGCATTTGTCATGTTGTGGCTAGCTGTAAAAGAAAAATTACAAACATTGGATAAGCTAAGGTTTCTTAACATCCCAAACAGATGCTCTTTGTACATGAGTTATGAAGAAAGCAACAATCACCTATTTTAAGTGTTAGTTTATTTTTAATACATAGAAATTGTTGCTAAAAGATGTTACATTCAACAGGCTCCAACTGATCGAAATTCCATTAGAAGTTTGTGTGTTACTATTGTTCATCCCAACAACACTATCAAGTGGTGTTTCAGCTTGTCTATGGCCTTTCTTGTCAAATCTATCTAGGAAGAAAGGAATTCTTGCATTTTCTAGGATAAAGCTAAATCTTCAGAATAGTTTAACAGTAAAGATATTCAGCAGATCAAAAACTTCATCAGCCTACACACTGTCAAATACCAAGATCTAGATTACTGCAACAAAATATGGATTATATTAGCGAACTATAGTTCTGAGTTAAATGAGGTTATAATAAGGATTATGTTTTAGATCATAGCCCAATTGTAGACTCATGTAGTGCTTTTCATAACATATGTACATTTCGCTTATGCCCTTAATGATTTAATTTATTACCTTTCTCCAGAAAAAAAGGGGAGGCATCCTTAATCATTTAAAGGTAGGAGGCATTAGAGGTTCCCCACCTTTAATTTTCCTATTTCAAAGAGACATGTCTTACAATTTTCCTTGTTATTGTCCATAAAATTTTTTGTATAAACTTGTTATTTGTTATTCAAAATTTAGGTTTAAATGTTTTATATGCATAAAGGATGCTTTTTAGGTTTAAATGTTTTATATGCATAGAGGATGTTTTCATAAATTACTATGAAAAAATATATTTTAAACTTATAAAAAGTAATAATAATAAAAGAGGAATCTTTTTGTATATCAACAAATTAGTTTATATTTTCACTTTAAGTAATGTAGTGACATGAAAGTCATTATTAATCTTTGATGAAAATACATAATATTTGCTAATTAGTAGCGAGCCTTACCTTGCATTAGTGTGATATTTGCATAAAGAAGGTATGTCTAAGTAAATAAGGCAATAACACTAAGTGAGATGAAAGGAGTTCAAGTTTTGATTCCTAATAAAGGATTATTATGTTGATTAACTCAATGGTGGATATATTAGATTGTCCATATGTATGCTTAGAACGAAACATCAAAAATGTCAATGATGCACCATCATCTTTAAATAAAGATATCCGATGACTTGGTCAGGTGATGGCTTAAAATAAAGAAGAAAGATATAGGTGGAAGTCCTTTGAAATAGGTTATATTCATATAAATAATGGTTTAGTATGTCAACCACCTATGAAAGAAATGACTTCTATGTTCGAAGGTTCTAACCACCTACTGAGTTCGTAGACTTAATACTTCTTTTTCTATTAAGTTATGTACTTAGAATCCAAAGTCTTGTATTACCTATAAATAACTTATTTGAGCAAGATATTTCAATCATGAGAGGGTTAAATCCATTATTCCTTTATAACTATTATGAGAGTTAATAAACGAATAATTGAGTATATTTATGTACCCATATTTAGTGTGTTTTGTTTATTAATTTAGAATTTTCTAGTATTTATAGTACTTATTTTGATTCAAATGTGCTTTTAGAAGAAAATTACCTTCATAGACTAAGAGGAGTAGAATTTTGGTAAATTCGAGGCATAAAAATGGAAGAATTGAAGCAACTTTAGAGATACCTGATTATGTGTAGGGATCTTATAAGTCAATGTAAATGTGTGGAGCTTTGAAATTGTTGTTTATGCTTCGTTGTCATACACAATCGTGTATGTGCCTTTGTAAGCTTCTATAACTATGTGAAGTTGCAATTCAAAGGAGATTTTGATATACGCGGTCACCTATATGATCATTTGTAATTTTAAAAACCTAGTTTTTTTCTATAAAAGGATATTATGAAGGGTATAAAAGAGGAGACATATTTTAGAGTTAGTATAGACGCCAAAAAAGGGATAAAAACATTAAAAAGATGTTACACATCACAAAAAAGAAGATCTAAAGTAGAAACATCAAGATTAGCTCCAGCTTTCTAGATTTTCTAGATCAAGGCTTTAAGTAGATTTCATTCTCTTCTCTTCTTCTATTTCATTGCCTTGTATGACAAACATGAATAGTTATGTTTTGTACATAATGATGGATTGCTAAATCTATATTGGGGTTTTTATTCTTAAATTATTTTGTATAACTTTTACCTTGTTGAATTAAATATATTACTGCTTTGTGATATTTGTTACACTCATACTTGATTTGAACTGAGAGATTGAATCAAGATATTTATGATAAGTTGCACAAGGAGAGTTGGTAACTTAATAGACTTACAAATATCAGGTTAATAAGAAATTGAAGAGAGATCTTAATTGTAAGTTAATTATCCTTAGGATTGCTACAAATTCAATTGAGTAGTTAAGAGTAGTTTTTAGAAATTGAGATATTGTAACTTATCTTCTATCTATTTCAATTAGGATTACATGATTAGATCTTAAGATATAGTAATCAAAACCTTTGGATATCTAGGATCAAACATAGTTGAATTCACAAGGTGAAGGGAAGACAAAATAAGGATAAAATAATCCCTTAGTTTCCATCATTACGTAACTTTAGTTTCATTGTTATCTTTTACTTGTTCATTCATCAAATTTTGTTAATTTACTTTAATTTTCAGTTAATCAATCTTTTGTTATCTTAGGCAAAGTTTAATTTAATTATTAAGTGACTATATATATATTTTTTAACTATATTCAATTCTTGTTGGAACAATATCAGTTGTACTACAATCTAAGACTCGTATACTTATGGTATAGCATAAAACTAGTAAACCAGAGTTAATAAATGTTGAAAATTTTATGTATATTGTGGGCTTTCTTTGTTTTTTGTTTCCTATTCTTTTTGCTAAAGCAACAAACTGTTTCCTTAATCTTTGTATGAAACACTTAAATATGAGGGATTTTATAAGGATGAGTTATGTGCGTAAAACACAATTGTCTTATAAGGAATTTTTTGTAACTTTGGTACGGATCTATGTTTTAAGAAAGTTTACACAATAATTAGAATTAAAGTCATTATTGGTATCCAATAGTGGGAACCAAGAACTTGTGAGTGTGAGTGTCTCAAGTGAAAGAACTTATCATACCAAATTTCATTTGATAAGAGTAAGTTGCCTTTTACCCATTATAATTTAAGCTTTTAAGGAAAAAAAATAGATCCAAGAATTTATAAAACAAAATATAACTATTAAAAGATTTGGTAACTGATTTGATGAAAAGCTAAGAGGAAGCTAACTTTGAGATCATAATCTTTAAGAAGGTTATTTGCTATAAATAACAATAGCAAGCTAAAAGCACTTCACTAAAGGTGTATGAGCGAAAAGCATTTAGGGCAATCATAATGCCAAGGAGTTTGAGAACTACTTATGGGATATGGAACAATACTTTATTATTCCAAGTATTTTTCAGTCTCTCCTTTATTATAAACTCTATCATCACTAAAAATATTAGAAGTCATTTGAATGATGAAGAGGATATAATAATTTGGAAACACACCAGCAATAGGATTTCCACAAACAGGCCTTATAGGATTTTTTTCAGCAACAATCTAATTACATATCTTAGACTCAGCTGGTATGACACTAATAGTGTCATCCTTAAGCATTATTCATGTTATGGCTAGCTATAAAAGACAAATTAAAAACTCTGGATAAGTTGAGGTTTTTTAATATCGCAAACAGATGCCCTTTATGTATGAGTGATGAAGAAAGCAACAATCATCTATTTTTTAATGTAGAAAGCAACAATCATCTATTTTTCAGTGTCAATTTTTCTCTCATACATGGAAATCGTTTCTACAAAAATGTTACATTCAATAGGCTCCAACTGATTGGAATTCCATTATAAGGTGGTGTACTATTATTGTTCATCCTAACAGCACTATCAAGTGGCGTTTCAGCTTGTTTATGGCCTTTCTAGTCAAAGCTCTCTGGGAAGAAATGTATTCTCATATTTTCCAAGATAAAGCTCAATCTTCACATCAATTCAATAGTAGAACTCTTCAGCAGATTAAAAACTTCATCAGCCTACACATTGTCAAATGCCAAGATTTAGAATACTGCAAAAGAATATAGAATGTATAAGCCAGTATGGTTCTAAGTTGTCTAAGGTTGTAATGGGAATATTGTTTTAGATCGTATTCCAATTGTAGACTCATGTAGTGCTCTTTGTATAATGTGTATATTTTACTTATGCCTTTAATGATTTATTTTATTACCCTTCTCTAAAAAAATTAGTGGAAGGCACGCTCAATCATTTAAACCTAGGAGGCATTTAAAGGTCCCCTACCTTTAATTTTCCCATTTTAAAAGACATATCTTACAATTTTTTTGGTTATTGTCCTTAAAATTTTTTGTAAAAACTTGTTATTTGTTATTCAAATTTAGGTTTAAATGATTTTTTTATGCATAGAGGATCTTTTCATGAATTAATATCATATCTTATAAAAGGTGACAATCATGAAAGAGGAATCCTTTTCTATAGAAATAAATTAGTTTATACTTTTCACTTAAGTAATGTAGTAACATGAAAAGTCACTATTAATCCTTAATGCATATACATATTATTTGCTAATCAATAACAAGCCTTACCATGCATTTGTGTGATATTTGCATAAAGAAAGTATGTCTAAGTAAATAAGGTAATAAAACTAAGTGAGATCAAGCAAGTTCAAGTTTTGATTTGTAATGATGGATCAAGGTGTCGATCAACTCAATGATGGATATATTAGATTGTCCATATGCATACTTAGAACAAAACAACAAAAATGATCAAAGATGCACCATCATCTTTAAATAAAGATATCTGATAACATGGTCAAGTAATAGCTTAAAATAAAGAATTCATATAAGTAATGGTTTAGTATGTCAACCACTTATGAAAGAAATGGCTTATATGATTGTAGGTTCCAGCCACCTACTGAGTTAGTAGACTTAGTACTTCTTTGTCTATTAAGTTGTGAAACTTAGAGTCCAAAGTCTTGTATTACCTTTAAATAACTTATTTGAGCAAGATGTTTTAATCGTGAGAGGGTTGAATCCATTATTCCTTTATAACTATTATGGTAGTTAATAAATGATTAGTTAACTATATTCATATAACCATATTTGTGTTTTGTTTATTATTTGAGAGTTTTATTGTATTTTTAATACTTATTTTGATTCAAGTGTGTTTGTAGGTGAAATTTAAAATCAAGGCATAAAATGGAAAATTTGAAGCAATTTTGGAGATGCACGATCTTGTATAGGGACTATGTAAGTCACTATAAATGTGTAGAGTTTCAAAGATTCTATTTATGCCCGTGTATGTTGACATACACACAATCGTGTACATGTTCTTGTAAGCTTCTACAACTATGTCAAGTCGTGGTTCAAAGGAGATTTTGACATACAACATCACCTACACAATTATGTAAGTGATTGTATATATTCTATAAAGCCTATTTTTTTGCTATAAAAGGATATTATGAAGGTTATAAAAGTGGAGACTGATTTCAGAGTTCGTATAGATAACAAAAAAGGAAAAAAAAAACACCAAAAAAGAGGTTGCACATCACAAAAAGAAGATCAAAAGTAAAAACATCAAGATCGACTCCATCTTTCTAGACTTTCTAAATTAAGGCTTTAAGCTAATTTCGTTCTCTTTTCTTCTTCTATTTCATTATGCCAAATATGAATAGTTTTGTTTTGAACATGATTATGAAGTGCTAAATCTATATTAGGGTTTTATTTTTGAATTGTTTTGTATAACTTTTACCTTTTCAAACTCAATATATTACTATTTTGTGATTTTTTGTGCTCATACTTGATTTGAATCGAGAGATTGAATCATGATATTTATGATAAGTTGCATAAGGAGAGTTGGTACCTTAATAGACTTACAAATATCATGTAAATAAGCAGTTGAAGAGAGATCTTAATTTTAAGTGAATTATCCTTAGTACAGCTTCAAATTCAATTGAGTAACTAGGTGTAGTTTTGAGAAATCGAGATATTGTAACTCAACTTTTATCTATTTCAATTAGGATTACATGATTAGATCTCAAGATAGGATAATCAAAACCATTGCATATCTAAGATCGAGCAAAGTTGAATTCACAAGGTGAAGGAAAGACAAAACGAGGATAAAATAATCCCTAAGTTTCCATCATTTAGTAACTTTAGTTTCATTGTTATCTTTTACTTGTTCAATCATCAAATTTTGTTAGTTTACTTAAAATTTCAAGTAATCAATCTTTTATTACCTTTGACAAAGTTTAATTCAAATTATTAGGCGACTATATTCAATCCCTATGGGAACGATATCAACTTTACTACAATATATGACTCATATACTTGTGGTATAGCATAAAAATAGTAAACAAGAGTTAATAAAAGTTGAAATTTATATATATATTGTGTGCTCTTTGTTTTTAGTTGCCTGTTCTTATTGTTAAAGCAAACACACTATTTCCTTAATCTTTTGTTTGAAACACTTTAAATACAATGGATTTGATAAGGATGAGTTCCATGAGTAAAACTCAACTATCTTATAAGGAATTTTTTGTAACTTTGGTATGGATTAAAGTCTTAAGAAAGTTGACACAATAATTAGAATTAAAGTGATTGTTAGTATCCAATAGCAGGGAGCAAGTGTAGTGCCCCCTTACCACAGGGTACATACCGGAACGCCCGGAGGTCATTCCGGTATATATTCTACGATAAGGGCGAGCTACGATTGATCACTACATTCACTTCACATTGCATGCTATCATAATTCACTTATAAAGCGTCATAAGAAAAACCACAATATTTTAAAACCAACTTTTTCCTCATTTCATTTCATAAAACCCAAATGTCTATAATGTGTCTTTCAACATTTTCTATATGTACAACATTAAGACCGAGTACGAAAGTACTATATGAAAGAGGAAAATATTCAAAGTTTAACTAATCTGTCCAAAAATCCAAGTTGATCGATCTTTGAGCCATGACTTGTCTTGCCAATCACAATCCACACGACTGGTAGAGCCTCACAGTATCTGGAGTTGTCTCGCGATCCTAAAAAGACAACATTGCAATTTTTATGAGTTTTGTGAACTTAATGAGGTAACTATGATCGATGGTTCACTCAATTCATGCAACACATCATTTCACATAACATATAATCACATACTGCACTTTACATAAGTATCATATTTTCACATAAGCATAGGTAAATTTGGCATTTCATTCTAGCAAACATACTTAAAAATATGCATATGAAATGCTCATGAGACACTTTCCAATTATTACGTTATTGTGACCGAGTGCCTGAACTGTCCCGTCTCCATTTTAGATACTAGGCTCATTAATAACTGTCCCTTATCCAATGAGGATACAAGACTCATTTTACATAGTGAGCCTTAGGCTCTTAATCACTATTTGAGCTCAAGGCTCTTTTCACTCGTTGAGCTTTAAGCTCTGATCGGTGGCTACTCTGGTCACAACTGCCATTATCTGATTATGCATTCATGAATGGAATGCATATACCACAATCAATCACATTATAAAGCACAAAGGTCTTCACATTCACATTCAAGTAGCACTTCAATATCTCAATCCACATTACATAATCATCGGACCTTCTATCCGGAATCCACAACCAACCACATTCATTTAATCATGTCAAAATAGAAATTAAGCAAACAAGTAATTAAGGGAGACCATCTAGGTTACTAATAAGTTGCTCCCGAAGCTAATGCCTGGAAGATCCGACAATGTCTAGAGGTTGACGTTCCAGTTACTCCTCTATAACAAATAATATATACAATATCACAATTTGTACAATCATAAGTATTCAATAATGCACATGTATGAAATGAATTATGTACAATGCATGTTCATGATAATCCTAGGTATCATTTCATCAATTTCATCACACATTCAATCTCATATCAAAACTCATCTAGGTATAATTTATACTTAGGTTTATGCCTCACTAAAACCATTAAAATCTTAATTAATTTCTCATAGAATCACCTTAGATTTTTCCAAGACATACCATTCATGTCTACTGTTCACGTTCAATTAAAAGGTGAAAATGAGGTAATTTGATCAAAGTCTCCTCTACAAAAGTGTTCCTCTATGTCTTACCTTTACATTGACATCAAAATCACTCAATGTGGTTCAGTAACTTGGAAGATATGCCTCAAACATTATCGGGTTGTTCACATTCAAAAATAGTGTACTATGTACAACTTCCATCCAGAAATTCAATATCTTAGAGAATGAATCAAAATTCTACTTCTTGACACAATTTGTAGGCCTATATTGCTAGTTTACTAAAAATCAAAAATTATCTCATTTGGAATCTTATAGATCCAGATATAATCAAAATACTTAGGGGTGTTTAGTAAGATAATCCTATTTCACTGTTCCAACAGATTCTACACTTTGATTTAATCAATATTTTTCAAATCAATTCAAAATGCTACAAATATTTATGTAGAGATAGGAAAATGTGTTAGGAATATATTGGTTCAAAAATCAAGACATTTGGATCTCTAGAGAAGAAGTTATAGTCGAAAGAAGCAAGATGGCTCAGCTTGCACAAGTACTTTCACGTGCAGAAAATATTAGGGAGTATTGTAGCATGATGCAAATAAAATTAGAGTTTGTCCAAACATTCATGCTCACGGGTGTGAGAGAGGAAAGTCACAGGTGTGGGTGACTCATGACTGTGAGGGAAGCATGGGTGAGCAAGAGTCACAGGTGTGATAGATAAATACAAAATTGACTGAAAGCATACTAGTCAGACCCGTCCCACGTTTATCACTCAATCTTTCTCAATTCATTTCATATGGCTATGATTTTTGGTGGAGAGGTAGAGCAATGTCTTAAGAGTCCAATGGTTCAAAAACCAAGTCATTTGGAGGTGGGAAGAAGAAGATATACCCAAAAACCTATCAGATGTTCAATAGCTAACCAACTCTCTGAAGTCGCCATCGTGCAATTAAAGCTTCTTGCAAGATGGCGACAATCACTAATAACCCTCCAATGTCGCTATCGTGACTTTCATTTTTAGACCAGAAAAGTCACCGTCATGCAAAAGCACGACAATGCAATCTCACTTCTTCTTCTCCACCAAAACTCAACTTCTAAACTCCATAACTTTTGATCTAGCACTCCAAAATTTACAAACTTTATATCAATGGAAAGATAAGAAAAAGATCTACATCTTTTATGAAGATAATTTTCTCAAAATCTATCTAGATCGGTACAGTAAATTCAAGGAAGTTTTAGATCAAAATTTCAACTCTCTACTGTTCATTCTCAGAAATTTCCAGACTTCCATTTTTCAAAAACTAACCCTTCAATTTTTTTAATCTACTCCATTTCACTAAACTCATTCACCATAATTCACACTACCTAAAAAAAAAACAAATTTAACCAAGTTCCATCAAGATCATAAAAAAAACAATTATCAGTAGTTAAGTTTTTCACACGCTGCATTCACTATTCACTGCATTTGCATTCTCTGCATTTGCCTTAATTCTCAATCTCCATGTTTCCTCTCAACTCCCATTTAAACACTCATTCCCATCTCAAAATATCATTTTGCAATTGCTCTTCAACTCAAAAACCATTTTCTTGTTCATCTCTAAATTTTTCATCAACTCACGTATAACACACATATATATAAACATGCACAGTGAAGAAACAGAGCCATATCACCTTTCCATATCTAATTTTCTACACTAACCCTATACACCATTTCATTGCTATTTCAACTCCAAAAACCTTTTCCACATCACCTAATCACTAACAATCCACCAAATACTAAATTAACACTATAACCAAATTTTTTCATCTCATCCATAGTGTTTATGAATATAAATATATATATATAATGCCATGATCTATGCAACTAATAATAATTCATAAAATTATTTCATGAATCCACAACTCTAAAGGATTTATTCAACACTTACTTGTTGAAAGCTCCAAAATCTTCAACTACCTTCAAACCCTAACTCCATACAAAAACACGTATTTACTGTGCAAAATGAATAGCTTTTGGTTTTTCTTACGGTAGAAGAATAAATAGCAGTGGTGGTAGAGTTGTGGGATGAAGAAAAACAAAGAAATCCCTCTGAAGGATTTTGATGGAAAACTCTGTGTGTTTAAAGAAAATTCGAAGAAGGTGGTAACAAGGAAAGAACTTAGGAAATAACAAACCCCTTTTTTAACTCTTAGATAACTCTAATTTACTTCTAAAAAATTATAAAAGCAACTTAACTAAGTGACACTTGTCACTTTCCTAATACCTAAGCTCTAACTTAGTTTCTTTTGAAACTAATTCCCTTAAACTCTCATCTTTACAATCCAACTATCTCTAAACTTCTTTTGATTTCTTTTTCCTATTTTCCATAATTCTCTATAAATTCTGAAAATTATCATCAAAATTCAAAAGTATTTCAAGTCCACTAATCAATGAAATTTTCACTATAAATAACTTCCAAATTCACAAAATTTCCAAAAAAAAAAAATCCCAACTCAATCCGATTTTACCCGAAATTATTCATGAATGCATATGCAATTATTTTCATTTGCAACAATTTCACTATCCATGTGTATGTGTATGACATAATATGCATGAACATGGAAATGCGTTTCTAACTCTCATTAATCACTCACATTTACCATTTTAACCTTCCCACAAGTAATGGGATATTACAACTGCCTCCTCCTTAAAAGAAATTTTGTCCTCGAAATTCTTACCTACATGCTCGAACAGGTAGGGATATTGTCTCCTTACATGCTCCTTTGTCTCCCAAGTTGCTTCCTCAGTTGAGTGTTTCCTCCAAAGGACTTTTACTAATAGAATGACTCTGTTCCTCAACTACTTGATTTGCGATCCCACAATCCTGATCGGCTCCTCAACATAGCTTAAGTTACTAGCAACCTCAATCTCCTGAGCTGGTAACATATGTGTCGGATCCGATCGATATCTTTGGAGCATACTC
>JAOSBL010000008.1:22301120-22327262 GCA_027568915.1 Erythroxylum roraimae
CTCCATCCTCTGCGTGGATACCGTTAGAGACGGTCTTCTTTGGTCGTTTTTGGTTTGACTCTTTGGACGGACACAAGTATTCTGGGAATTCTGGGAACGTCTCTGAACAAATGGTTTGTTCTTCCGCACCGCGTGCATGTGATGCACGCAACGGGACGATCCCCGATAGTTGTGTCAGTGTTTCTTAAGGATTTGTTTCCAAAATTTTCCACCGTTTTCCGTTTGGTTCCTCGTAAAAAAATATATTCTTTGATTTATTATCATTCTCTTAAATTCACTGTTCACGATCCCCCTTATTGTTTCAACTACTTGTAACCCGTAACATGAGCCTTAGTTACATATCCTAGATCGAACGTAAAAATGAAATAACGAAAAAATGTGAAAATACCTAATTTCAGTTTCATAACGTTTAGATGAGCATTCTGAGGCCAAAAGAAGCGCGAATCTACTAACACCTTCATGAGATCTACTCACCGGGACATGGTCAACTTCTTTCTGCAGTTTTCTTAAAACATGAACCTTTGAATAGGTCAGAGTAACTTTACGTTAACGAATTACTTAAGCAACTACAAGAGATCTTAACCTATATATATAGCTTCCATGTCAAGCTTCCCCATCACAAGTCCGATGTGGATCCATTCCATACCAATTGGGGTCTATTTTTCTCCTGGACTTCAGCCTATTAACATATATCCTTTATTAGATCACTTTATTATCTCTATCTAGACCAAATTTACGTAACTTAATCGATAAGTTATTAAAAAACAATAAAACGCAATTAATTGTTGTCCGCCTATAGAAAAATATCTAACGTTCTCTATTTTGGACAATAATCAATTGCAGTATTGACTCAAGTTTCAAACCAGTTCAAAAATATAGCTAAGCCACATTACAGTATTGATCGACCAATTTTTTTAAAAAACTTATCCAAAGATAATGAAAATCCATCATTATGTCCCCTAAGGCTTTTGATACTAGAAAATATCAAATTCATATGTCATGTGTGACATAAATCTAATACAATCACATATATCTAATACTTCACTAATATGAATAAGAAAATAGAGTGTGGCAAACTAGGATGGTACCTGTGTGATCTTATATGTATCATCTCTTTGTTTGTAGGTCTTAATTTCTCTAAACTTTATGCCAAACTACATATGCTAAACTTCATCAAAGAATCTTGTTTTTTCTCATTGAAGGCTAAACTGCATTAGATAAAACTTTTATGTTTTCTCACTAAATGCTAAATTGATTAGAGAATACCTTTATGGGATTAAAAAAAAACTTATACCCCGTATGTCATGTTAAAATCCATAGATATTCATATTAAACTGTATATGTCTTAATGACATAAGCTCAAGATCAATCTGAATATATGCCCAATGACCTTCAAATACTTAAGATCGACACGAACCTTAAGAATTTCACATGTATTACAACAATGTATGAAAACACATATTACTAAGGATAAAAAGATGATCATTTTTATTAATAATCAACCATATTGTCATAATACATCAAAATGTATAAACATACAATGAGAGAATATAATGATCCCTAACTAACAGTGTCTAAGGACTTCAATACACCCATGTTGTATATATGTCTTTCAAAAACAAGTGGGTGAAGTCTTGTAGTTAAAGGATCAACTAACATCTCCTCAGTCCTCAAATCCTCCATCTTAATGTCACCTTTTTGTATCAACTCCTTTATGATCAAGTATTTGACCTCTAAATGCTTATACCCTTTTATATTCTTATTGTTGTTACTAAACAATACAACAATAATATTATCACAATATAATTGGATGGGTCTAGCCACTACCACAAACAACTCAGAAATCAAATTCTTGAGCCAAATCGCCAGTAAAACAGCCCCATAGGATGCTATAAACTCTGCATACGTAATCGAGGAAGTCACTAGTGTCTGCTTGACATCGAGGAAGTCACTAGTGTCTGCTTGACACTCCTATATGATACTACACCATCTGCTAACATAAAAATGTAACCTGAAGTGGACTTTCTATCATCTGGCACATAGTAAAATTGGAATCTGTATACCTTATGAGGTTTAGATTGTTGACCTTTCTGTATGTCAACATATAATCCTTGGTTCCTTTTAAGTATCTTAACACTCGTTTAACTGCATTACAGTGGTCTATCCCTGGATTAGCCAAATATCAGCCTAGCAGTTCAACAACAAATGCAATGTCCCGTCTAGTGCACATCTGGGCATACGTCAGGCTACCAACTGTACTAAAATATGGAACATTTCTCATAGCCTCTCTCTCTACTTCATTCTTTGGAAACTATGCCAAAGATAATCTCTCACTATAAGAGATAGGTGCTACAATATGTTTACAGTTAACCATATTAAACCTTTGTAGCATATGTTCAATGTATGCACTCCGCAAGAGGCCCAATGAGTGTTGAGATCTATCCCGGTGAATCTGCATACCTAGGATAAAAGATACTTCACCAAGGTCATTCGTATCAAAATGCTTAGCCAAAAGTTGCTTATCCTTATGAATATAGTACAGTCATTCGATGCAAGCAATATATCATCCACATACGAAAATCGAAAGATAACTTTGCTCCCCTTGACCTTGTAGTCCAAGCATCTTTCAACTTTGTTTTCCACGAAGTTAAAAGAGGTCAAAATCTCATCAAACTTAAGGTACCACTATGTGGAAGCTTGTTTCAAATAGCATATCAATTTTCTCAATTTGCAAACCTTATTATCTCTTCTTGATCCTAAAATCCTTTAGGCTGATCTATATAAACCTCTTCATAAAGATTTCCATTAAGGAAAGCGGTCTTGACATCCATCTGATGTACCTCTATATAAATAATGAGCTACTATTGTCATAATCACTCTGAATGCAGCCTTAGAGGATATCGAAGAGAAGGAAACATTAAAATCAACCCCTTTTCCCTGAGTGAACCCTCTAGCAACCAACTGAGCCTTAAACCTCTCAACTTTACCCTGAGAGTCCTTCTTGGTCTTAAACAACCATTTGCAACTGACGGGTTTACAATGTTGAGGCAAATCAGCTAGCTCCTATAGCTTGTTATGCTTCATAGATTACATCTCATCCTTCATTACATCCCACCACAAATCTGCATGGGGTCCATAAATAGCTTCTGTAAAGTACCTGGATCCTCAATATATCTAATATCATAGTCTTGTTCACCCAAATTGGCTATTTAAACAGATGGAGTAGCAGGTCATCTCACTCTAGTGGATCTTTGCAACTACATTTGTTTTTGTACCCCAGGAATCTATGTTTTTACAGGTATGAGTTCATGTTCTTGTACAGACATGATACTTTAACCTAGATCCACTGGACCTGACTGTATGAGTGGCAGATATGAAATGATTGTAGTATCCGTCCTGCTATCGTCTAAAGGGTGAGAGGGCCCACCCTCATCATAGATATTGTATTTTAGAAACTTAGTTGTTTGTGATTCAACTATTATAGCCTCCCTTTCTCTATAGTAAAATATGTAGCCTTTAGAATGTTCTAGATATCCAATTAAATAACAACAAGTAGAATGCTCATGCAATTTGCTTTCATAAGGATTATACAAGCGCACCTCAGCAGGGCAGCCCCATACATGAATGTGTAAAAGACTAGGCTTCCACCCTTTCCAGATCTGAAAAGGCGTCTTTAACACTAACTTGCTCAGGACTTTGTTAAGTATATATAATGTCGTTTTGATGGCTTCACCCCAAAGATAATCAGGTAGGTTAGTCCAGCTTTGCATTAACCTCATCATGTCCTTTAGGCTGCGGTTACGCCTTTCGATGACACTATTTGACTCAGGACTACCCCGATATAGTGAACTGAGTCATATTCTAAGCGATTCCACATATCTGGCAAATAGTTCCTTTTCTTGTCCTGAAATACCACATTTGTCATAATACTCTCCTTTATAGTCAGATATGACAATCTTAATGGATTTTCTCAATTAGTTCTCAATCTCAGTCTTAGGCTATGTTTGGTTGGGGGTTTATTAATGAAATGGAATGTCATATTATTCCATTATTTAGGAGGAAGGTTTATAATAAAATAGAATGGAATGGGATGGAAAAGGAGGGTTTCATATCATATCCCATTCGATCCCAAACAGTAAAAATGAAAAAAAAACCTCCGATTTAGGAGGTTTATGATGGAATGTAAAATAATAAACAACTTTACATTATATTACACCTTCCATTCCTCCCTATTACATCCATTTACATTTCATTCCGTTATAAACCATTCAATTCCATTAAAAACCTTACGTCCAACCAAATATAGCCTTAAAGATCTTGAATTTATCAAGATCTTTAGACTTCTCTTTAAGCAAGAATACATAATCGTAGCAGGAATAATCATCAATAAACGTCAAAAAAAATTAGAATTGCATAATGTAGTTGTATAAGGTCCACTAATATCCATATGTTTGAGATCTAACAAGCCAGATGCTCAAGTTGACCCCTTTTTCTTCATTTTGGTTAACTTACTTTTGCAACAATCAACACGTGTTTCCATATCATCATAATCTATAGTTGAGAGAATGTTTTCCTTTATCAATCTCTCAACTCTACCTTTGAAAATGTGGCCTAAGCATTTGTGCCACAACATGTATGACATTTCCCTTATCAGCGGTCTTTTTCGAGTAACAGGTTCAGCAATATATGAAGAAGCATACATTTCATGAGGGGTAAGACACGTTCGATATAATCCTTATGATAAGAAGATAGTTTCAATATGTTTTGCATTAAAGGATAAGTATACAACTGAAGTATCAATAACAAAACGATATCCCTCTTTGTCTAATCTTGATACAGAAATTAGGTTCTGTCCAAAAGACGGTATATAAAATGTTTTATGTAATACAAGTACAAACCCCTTATCAAGGTTTAAACATACATCCCCTACATACAAAGCACTAACTTCTTCATTGTTGCCGACCATTAGTTTCTCCTCCCCTTTAGTTGACTTTCTCCTGGATCTGAACCCCTACATCGTGGAAGCAACATGATTAGATGCTCCACTATCTAGCCACTAAGAACTAGATGTGGCTATAGCAAGATTGAATTCATGAATCATATAAGTCAAGGAGTTACCTGACAGTTCTTGCTTGACTTTCTAGACTTTATATTTCTAGCAATCAATTTTTTTTATGTCCTTTCTTCTTATAGAAGAAGCAACTCATATTCTTGAAATCTTGTGGACCATTTGTAATATTAGACTAACCAGTTTGTAAATGCAGAGAGGATTTATATTTCTTACCTTTGAACTTTTAAGGCTTAGGCTTTCCCTTTCCTTTGACTGCAAACAAAGTTGTATTAGAAGTGTTCTATTAAGTAGGCTTGAAAAAAATTGACAAATGGGTTCAAAAACTTATAGTATAATTAACAATATAGCATCTATTCCAAAAAGATAAACTCTTATATGCATACATTTCATCGAACACATGGTATGCAGAAAATTTTCATCCCGAGCTATTAACAAAATGACAACATTTTTTCATTAGTTACCATCATGTCCAGTAGTTTACACAACAAACCATCAAACAATAACAACCAAAACCAATGGAGCCAACCCATCGTCAACAACTAACTCCAAATTTTGAAAAAACTTTCATTCACGGACACCCACACATCGACAACAGATGAGGTCGGAGAAGACGGCCATACCTTGACGAAAATCGCCGGAGAAGATGACTTCTCACACCGGAGACGTAGCAGCTTGACGGAGGGTAGACGACGTCGGATGTGGAAGCGACAACCGAAGGAGGAAGAAGGAGAGGAAATAAGCGTGCGCGGTAGGTCGGGGCGAGGAGGGGGGGGAGAGAAAGGGTAGTGTTTTAATTAAACCAAAACGACGTCATTTGCTAACTTAAATAGCATTTTTCAGTTAACCTAAACAACGTCGTTTGGTTTCCTAAACGACGTCGTTTTGGTTAACTTAAATAACATTCTTCAGTTAACCAAGACGACATCGTTTTGGTTAACATTAAACCATCCGTTTGGAACTAAGACGACGTCGTTTGGTTTTAAACCATACGACATCATCTTGGTTCTAAACGATGTTGTTTTGGTACGCATGACAATGTTCTCCATGCAGAAACAAAACGACGTCGTTTTTTTTTCAAATCAAAAGCGACATCATTTTGTTACAATCACTAACCTTAAAGTTTTACGTCGGGAAGACGACGCTTTTACCGACGCAATTATCGATGAAAATTTTCGTCGCCAAATCTTTTTCTTTTTCAGGATAATATTACCGACCGATACAAGATATTCATCGGTAATTACCGACGGTTTCATTACCGTCAGTAATATTCCGTCGCAATTTTAGACTTTTCTTGTAGTGTCTGCAACATATCAGGAAATCAAGTCATTGATATCTCAAGCCTCATCTTGTGAAATATAAGTAGTGACTAACATACCAAACTCTAGATCAGTGTATTTAGAGCTTGGTGCATTATCAATGCATAATGAATCGGAATATCTTTCAACTTGCTCTGGAGGTGGACCATCTTTATTATGTAGTCCCGCACTCCACCTTCTCCAGTGTACCTCATGGAGAACAACTCCTTGATCAAAGTACTGAGCCCAACAATTGACGAGACTTTGTATCTTTGGGAAAGATTATCCAAAAACTCCTTCTTTATGTTAGTGTCCTGTAGTTCACTCAGTAGATGATCCAGGATTGACGTCTTAATGGTCAAATAATACATCTTGTTTGATTGCTCCTAGACTGCAAAAGTTGCTTTATCAGCTTTCGAGCTGACGAACGTGAGTGGAGATGGTTTACTTGTCAGCATGGCCATGTTGATATCCGTCATCTCCTAGGCAAACTCTACATCTTTCTCACTTCTTAAAATTGAAACCGGTTAGTGTTTCAATGATGACACTATTCTTGTTGACAGAAAAAGTAACTACAAAATGACAATGTAAATATCAATACAAATGCAGAATAATAGCAATACTCAAAGACTTAAAATAATATCTTTATCAAAGATCTAATTGCACATATTATGAAACACTTAAGCCCATATACATTTCTAATAACTCACGATTTTAATATTTTCAAATACAAAAAGAAAAGAACAAATTGCCAACGTTTCGAAAATGCACCCAAATGCTACAAAAAGACGTATGGAAACAAAAATCATTTTGTTTTGTCTAAATAGAGAGAGAGGAAAAGAAAACGTCCACAAATTGTTTTGTTAAGTTCCTCTAGTTTGAAGTCTCCCTCGGCAACTATATAAATACAATACTATACATCTCTTCATCACATCCGCTACTTCTATTGACCAAGAATTTCACTCTCTCGCTCTTCAATATTTTAAAAGCAATAGGCGTTACTATGATCTCATGTTACCGCCGGTTAATCACCGAACTGGCGACGCCAAGAGTTTCAACTCAATCTCCAGGACGACCAACAGAAGTCTTGACTCTTCCTTTCAATCCAAACTCGTCGACACTACAACCAGGAATTCGGGTTCGATCTTCAAGTCATGCAAGGTCGTTTCCAGTGGAACCGGCGGTTGGGACGAGCAGAGGATGGGAGCAGTCTGACGGCGGGGAGAAAGAAACTGCGAAGGTGGGACCCTGCTCGTATTCGATAGGGAGTCATCAGATAGTGGGAAGAAGAGCGAGAGGAGATCAGAGATTGGAGGTTGCGGTTGCGGCGGCGGTTACAGTGGTGCTGGGTGTAGGGAATAGGGTGCTGTATAAGCTGGCTTTAGTTCCTCTCAAACACCACCCTTTCTTTCTGGCACAGCTCGCCACTCTCGGGTACTAACAAAACTTCTGCTCTTTACTGTATAATTGCTTCTTTACTTGTTATCCTTAATTTACGTGCATTTTCTTATTTGCCTATTGGCAGATCTGTTTTTAGTACTGCTTCCACATTGGATTGGACTGTGTAGAACTGGAAACTTACGATGAAGTCGTAGTTCGGGCGTTGATAGTTACTAAAACTGTTTTATATTGTTTCAAAAAAAAAAACTGTTTTATATTAATTCTTGCTAATTATATACTGAGAATCAACCGACTACATAATCGTACGAGCCTAAATCTGTCATGAAATTTTAGTAACATTCGTACACATTTTATCTTTTTTACGACAACCTAGCTAGTTAATGATTTAAAGAGGGACAGGAGGCAGGTTGTGGGGAATGTCTCTCAAGTGAATTTAGTGTATAGTCCCGCCGGTTGGCTCCACATTAGGCTGTTTTCTGCGGCTGCAATGCATGTTACCATTTCTACTACTAGTTGTCCTTATTTACCAAGAAGGGCAAGAACAGTCCCAAGTTCGCTTTATTCAGGTTTCATGATATGATTCAGGCAATCTACAAATTGAAAATTTCCTTTCTTAGAGAGTCAAAAAATAAATTATTATAATTTTACAGTATTTTTCTTTTTTGTTGCTCTACGAAAAGATGTTGTAGCAAGTTGCGTGTTAAAATATGATTATGGTGCACCGTACCGGAAGTAATATACTTCTGTTTTTGGATCTGGGCCATCGTGAATTATCAATCATGTGACTGTTTCAATCTTTGCTTTTATCGCAATAAATATGGAATGCGAAGGGATGGTCTATTAAATTATTTGTAGGACCCACGTAACGTTTTCTACCAAATATGAAGAATCTTTTCGGAGATACGAATTCACTTCTTGTAAAAAAGAGAATTCTTAGTTGGAAAGAAAGTGATAATGGGCTTGTACTTTGTAGAGGGATAATGGTGGCCCCAAATTGAACGATGGCCTTAGAAGTTGAGCCTACCACTAATAAGCATCGCCTCGCCTCGCCATTCGCCACATAAAACTTTAGATATATTCATCTCTATCGTGCCTTTTGGATTTGCGGTTCTCCGAACAGCTTTTTATCACATTTGACTAAGTCTCCAAACTGTCCCATTTTACCTTCACCCGGCTAGTATTGGCCTTTTAAGCTATTTGAAATTATGTGAATAAGATTAGTGTTGCATAATTTAAAATTTAATAGCACATATGGAATAAGAAATATTTAGAGATATCTGTGTTTAGAGAAAACGAAAATTTTGTAACATGAATTTAGCAAGTCTAGAAATTAATTTCCATGCCTTGGTTTTCTATCTCCAGATATGTTGTTGTATATTTCACCGTTTTACACTTGCGCTACCGTGCTGGCATTGTTACGGATGAGATGCTTTCCATGCCAAAGGCTCCATTTCTTCTTGTAGGACTCTCGGAGGCTCTTTCTGCAGCCACTGGAATGGCAGCTGCAGGTGATATATGTATCTCATTCATCCCTTTGCCTTTTTCACTTCCATTTCCTTCCCAAACATGCATTTATCTTACTTACACTCTCTCTTAATATATTTGAATGATAAAATCTTCTGTTTTAATGGATTGGATACTAAGTGACTGTTTGGATGGATTTTTGGGAGGTCAATAAGCACTTTTCTCCACCACAAAAACTTTTTTTAAGAAAAATTAGAGTTTGACTGTAAAATAAAAAAGTACTTCTTTAATAGATAGAGCTTTTATGACAACTAAAATATATTTTTTAAGAAGCTTAAATTTGGAGCTTCTTAAAAAAACCTCTCAAATAATTTTTTCGGGTAGATTTTTCATATTAATTAATGAGCATATTTTTTAGTCCTTTTTACCCTTATATTTTACACATAATTCTCACAATACTTACAAACTCATATTCACGTTTATATTGCAAATCCATTATTTGGCTTCTTTTACTTGTTTTAATATTTATTTTTGATATTATTTTTACTTATATTATAATCCATATAAAAGATTTCGTTAGATATATTTTCATTTATATTTCATATAGTTTAAAATTATATAATTAATATATTGTACTTCGCATATTTTTTAATATACTTTAAATAATATTTATATGCATAAATAATTTTTATTACAAAATAAAATATAGTTAAAATTAAAAAAAATTTATTTTTATATTGTCAAATGGTCTACTGTATGAAACTCTTTCAAAAAAACTCTTTTTTAAATGACAGTCAAACAGTCAATTAGCTTCTTAAAAAAGTTATCAGAAAAGATCTACAGAAAAAAGTTTTACTAAAAAAAACTCTACTAATATAAGCCTAATTAAAGGCTAAAGAAATATGGTATCAAAAACTTTCTTATTTACTAGAATACTGCTCCAGCTAGGCGATTGCTTTGGTCTGGAAGTAGTTCACAGGTTAAATTATTCCACTATGTGTTGGGGAATATCACTAGGCTTCCTTCTGTACGAGTAATACAAGAATGAGAACTCTTTCTTTTTAGTGTTGCTTTTTATCTAGCTCACAACTACTGTACCTTCAACTTTTGACATGATAATTATATTACATCTATAAATTTTTCATTCACGAGAAGCTTGCCAAAATCTAACACATTTTATTTGGCCTTTCTACCCTGAATCAGCTATTCTTTCTGGGCCATCTATTCCAATTCTATCTCAGGTAAGGGACATTCTGATTAGTTGCTTTTCAAGCTTAGACCTGGCACTACTACATAGCTTGCTTATTCCGGAAATGATGCACTAAACTGAGAAGATTATCTGCTAGCAACCGAGACTGAGAAATTGAAAGACAATAACTATTTCCAAAGACTTGTCTAGATTTTTGGCACAGCGTACATATCTTATAATAATTTAGAAAAAGAAAATAAAAAACTTGAGAGCATCGAGTGTGTATCTTTTCTAGTTTCTAATCAAGGATTTAAGAACATGCTAAAAGTGGACGTTTGAAGAATTTTTACATAATCGTTGAGAAAGCTTAGTGTTTCATGCGAAGCATGTAACTTATAATTAAGCAGTATCATGCGAACACATGGTGTACTCTGAGGTAACATGCCTTGTCCACGCATTGGCTCGTAAATATGTATATACATTAGAAACCTTTTCTTCAAATGGCAATCAGACGTTCTGGTTTTTGTTTATTTCTTGTTTGCAGACCTTTCTCGTATGGCAACTTCTCCTGTCCATTATTTTTCTTGGGAGGAGATACAGTCCCAATCGGTTGCTTGGATGCTTACTTGTTGCAGTAGGTGTAGTAGTAACAGTAGCAAGGTGAAACTTAAAACCTGTACAACACATTCAACCACATCGAAATTAATATAACTCAAGAAAATATAATTTGATAGAATAAATAATTTTTTTACTGTATTTTCTTGAAATTTATTAATCAGCTACTTGACTTTCCTGTTATAACATTTTTGAAGTGTCTCACAGAAAGAGTGTGTTTATCTGCAGTGGATCTAATTCTGGTCATACATTGAAGGAAGCTGGCATATTTTGGAGTCTTTTGATGATATTCTCTTTTTTCTTGCAAGCTGCTGGTACAGTGCTTAAGGTTTGTAATCTGTATAGCTTTTTCACAAGATTTATTGAGCTATCCGTTTAGGTTCGACGTTGACAGACAATATTGTTGCTTTCAGGAATTTATATTCTTGGATGCCAGCCAACAGCTAAAGGTGTACAATTGTGGATCTATGTTGAATCATCATACGAGAACAAAGAGTTTTTCTATAGCAGCAGAAAAATAAATTTTAACTGCTCTTGCTGTTGTAGGAATTGTTTATATTCTTAGATTTATTCTTTAAGTTGGTAAAATGATCCCACAAAAGAGAACCAAAAAAAAGGACTGTTTAAACAGAAAAGACATAACCTAGTATTTGGAGACTGTCAATAGAGCTGCATTTTTCTTTTGCCTGTCGATTAAGGTGGAGTGCAACAACTTTGATCTGCATCCTTTTTCTTGTCTGCAATTTATTTCGAGAAGAGTATTTAAGTTGTAATATTCCATATATTTCAGGGTGGCTCGGTTGATCTGTTCGTTGTAAACTCCTATGGATCTGCTTTTCAAGTGGGTATACTTCGCTGTAAACATGTTTTTTGAATCTTAACTATGCAACCATGTGGAATATATGTAATGCTAGATTTCTTTTTTTCTTTTTTTTTTCTAGGCCCTGTTTGTATTCCTTCTCCTACCTTTTGTGTCCAGGTTTTGGGGCATACCATTTAATCAACTTCCAAATTATCTTAGAGAAGGGGCACTTTGCTTTCTCAATATTGGTAGTGTATCAAGTGGTAAGTTGTGAACTATCTATACTTCTTTCTCTTTGCTGAGTTTGTTGGGACGTTGATTTAGTATTTGAAAGGCCATTAGAGAAATGACATAAGGAAGTTGACAAAGTTGTCTATTGCTACGAAATGCAACCTAACCTAAATGCTTCAACGATAAGCTTGTCGACCAGTATGAAAAAAAAAAAATTTCAGCTGCAATTTCATTTGGTTGTCACAGGATGTGATGGTGCCCCCGTCCTACCATTGCTATTCATAATCATCAACATGGCTTTTAACATATCGTCGCTGCATCTCTTGAAGATATCTTGTGCGGTTGTATCTTCACTTGCATCAACTCTTTCAGGTACGTCTTTCAGTTTTTTATATTTTCGCCAAAGTAGAAAAGTAATGCATCGTTCCATTTTGCTGTCTGGAATATGCATAATAAAAATTGAAGTTCACAAACGTTCTTGTTATGTCGTTATACCTTAGTGTAGGGATGTGTTTCAAAAAGATTTTCAATAGCAATTGTGTGCTGAAATTACTGCAACTGACTAGAGTGTTGTTCGTGAGCTTTTCAATTGGCAGTGCCAGTATCTGTGTACATGTTCACGCTACCTCTGCCGTATCTTGGAGTTGCGTCTTCCCTGCCAACTGGGTTCGTCACAGGAGCGATCATTCTGATTTTGGGCCTGCTTGTCTACGCATGGACACCTTGTACTAGCCCCACTTGATAACCGGGTAAGTACCCAACTCAAATGGGTTAACATTTTTTTTTTGTAAAAAAAGACAATTGAAATCAAGGGAATGGTAATAGCACAACGAGTTAAAATAGTCATGTTAGCTCTACATCTACTCTGTGAATCGTGATTATAGATTCGATCGCAAACCCATCAAGTTGGAGCATGTAAAACTTGACGTGTTTCTGTTTCTTGACAACAATTGCTCAAGGCTAATGCTTTAATTCGATAGCACTTCAATTCTCATAATTTCATATTACACCTCTACTCGTTGCAAGCAAATATTGACGACTTCATTCACATGTACATAAAATTAAAGCATTAGATTAACCAGACCAGAATCATTCTCCAAGAGTAAGAAATCAGTGGGAATTAAAAGATACGTCTAGATTTTAGGACGACCAAAAAAATTAAGCTTCCATGGAACTGAAAAGCAAACAAATCAGCTGAATAAAATTGAAAAGTATCATCATCCAAGATACATTATCAATTTCTAAAGTAAGAAGGATAAGCTAATCCCTCCAATCTCCAACTTGGACATACGAACTCCCCCTTTCTTTCAACAGTTCCAAAGAGGATTGTCGATCAATTCGGCGCCGAACCTCTCACAGTGTGTCATGAAAACAAAGTAGTTAGAAGGAAGAAAGCAATCGGAGATTACTTCCTTTTTCTTCTCCCTTTGATTTTCCCTCCTTATTTTCTTCTTCCCCCTGCCACTTTTGTCTTTAGTGTAAAGAAGATCTGTGGCTAATTTCTTTTTATCTTTAAATAAAGAAGACCATAATATTGTATTTATTAAGTATTAGTTCCATATTATTGAACTAGTAGAAGAAAAGAGTTTACTAGACCATTCTAACTTCCTCTCTAGATCGACACTCTATTCATTTCTATGTTACTTCTCAACAATAGGTTCACTTGCCTTAGATTATGAGTATTTATTTTATGATAAACAAAATTTGAAATAGTAGAAAATCACAGAAAATTATTGTTTCTAGCATGGAAGCAACATTTAAAATAGAATTTCGGACTTATGCTGGAAAAAGCAATTTTTCCTCACTAATGATAGCTCCAACCAAGAAGACTCCATTGGCTGCAGAAATTTTTGTTAAAATGAAGATTGGCATGATCAAGCGAGGTAAAATTAAATCAAGTACAGAAGAACAAAAAAGATTCTGCCACCTCTGACACCATTTGGTCCCAGGGTCTTAGTCTAACACATGTCATAGCACAAATCACAACATTTGATCCAGTTTCAATAAAATTACAAATAAAACACATTAATTTAACATAAAAAACAATCTTAAATAAGAGATGAGATAAAAACTTTTATTAGTTCTAAAATTTTTATGATATCAAAAGTTAAATTAATTCTAAACAAATCTTCTTCCTCTAAATTATCATTATTATTTATAATATCAGTCACTTCTTCAAATAGAGAAGTAATTATTTGTTTATGAAACTTATCAAATCTAGATCTAATTCAGATAATTTATATAATTTTTTTAAGAAATAAGCGTCCATTATAAATATGCAGAATAGAATTATACTCTCCAACTCAAAGGGTCCAATACGCTTCCATACCTATTTCTTTAACATTTTGACCATAGCGTTATTCGGGTAATCGTAAAGTCATTTATCAAGCATTCCAACTCTAACATCAAGAGGTAACTACCCTTAACAAATCCTTTAAAAAAGCCCAGCACAACCTTATTTTGTTTCCTAACTTAAGGCGTAAGCTAAAGAGAATAGGAGGAGAATAAGGGTTCTAAGATGGAGAATATAGAACTATATTTGCTAAAGAATTTTTTAATTTCATATTAGAAAGCATGAAGAGAGAAGATATTACAAGGGAGATTGATGAGTGATGCTAATAAAAAAGATAAATTATGACAATGCCAACGATAGAGTGAATAATTCTCTTTGTAGTTATACCTCAGGAAATTTTACAGATGCTCAATAACGATATCATATAAATGAAAAGGAATTATTGGCAGTAGTAAAAAGCTTTCAAAAATTTTATTATTTTTTATTATTAAAAACGATATCATATAAATGAAAAAGAATTATTAGGAATAGTAAAAAATGTCAAAAATTTTATTATTTTTTATGACAAAAGATTTTATTAAGAACTGATAATACAAAAGAGTTTGTTCAAAATAATTTGCCTTCTATACCTGAGTATAAGAGGTATATAAAATGGCAAACTCTATTAGTTGACTATACTTTTGATATTGAAATCATTAAATCTAACAATAATATTCTTGCAGATTTCTTAATTAACCAGAGATGCAGATAAAAGATTTGCTAGATATTGCAAATTTCCCCTCAATATCAAAAGAAATAATTGAATTACTTCTCTTTTTGTCATGTATGGCAAGTAAAGATAAATCATTTCAATTACACTAAGTAAAAACTTTATAAGTTGCTCAACAAAATCAAGATAAATTAAGATTTCGAATCTATAGAATCTTCCCTTATACATCAACAAATTCAGCCACAGGTTATTGCTCTTGAAACTATTTCTTTACAACTTGATACTTCTTGCAAAACTCAGACACCGAAAAATATCATGGTTGAAAACGTTTCTAGAAGTCATCATACTGTTCAAGCTCACTTTGAGATAATGAGAGACTTATATTTTTTACAATATAATGATGCTTGTTATATTGACTTTTTTGGGATATACCCTAGATTAAAATTTTTGCAAAGAGATCATCCTTAAGCTATTCGAGATTAGTATGACTTCGACGCCATAAATGCTATTTATTTAACTAATCTAAAGTTTCCTAAGATTTCTTCACTCCCCAAGTATCAGAGCCATGACAGTTTGATGTGTTGTACATGAAGATATTCATCAACAAATTCATCATAAAAGAAATCAGATAATTTGGAACAATAATCGCATACAAGAATTTAAAAAGATATATTCTCATATTAGACTTGTTAATGTTCTTGCTTTAGATATCTTTTTAGATTTCAATAACTCTATTAGAGATTATGGGAATGAAAATTATTTTCTCTCTAAGGAATATAAGATATTGCATCTTCACTTTTCTGAGCATTATAGATTACATCTAGAAAAAGGATATGAGTAAATGTTCTTATTGTAATCATTTACTTTCTAAAATAAATAAACTTGATATTCTTGTACAAGAATTTTATACTGAATTAGATCATCATACAAATAGATATAACTATTTGTTATTTTTGAATTGCCATAAAAAAGCTTTAAAAAACCATTAAAGTAAAAATCGAAGAATCAGATAGAAAATATCAACAGTATAAAAAATTACATATAGAAATTCATCTAGAACTAACTAAACATTATAAAACTTATTTAAATGTCAGAGGATAAGTATTTTAAAATTAAACCTTATGGATTATAAATAGAAACTAATATGGCTGAAATCTAAAAAACTAGCAAATATTATGGAAACACTATTTTTTTAGGTATAACAAAACTTCAAGAACAAATTACAAAGCTACATAATATGATAGAAATGATAAATAAAAAAGAAGCAGAAAATATATCTCTTAGAAACCTAATGGAGAAATAGATATTTGACTTAATTTTATAAATGAAAATACCCCCTAATTACAGATAAATGGAAAATTTTATTCAGGGCTCCGATTCAGAAATTAAGGAATTAAATAGATAGATAGAAACATTAAATCTAGAAACGTTAACTCATATCAAACCTAAGACACTTAAAAGAGAAGTTCATTTAAACCCCTAATATCAGTAATATTCCTAGTACTTCACAAAATCCATCTAGATACACTTCACAAAGTTTTGATAGAATTAATAGAGGATATGCTAGAACTTATTATATGATAACTAAAGATAAAGATGGATTTACTTCTATAGATAAAATGAGAATAGAATCAATAAACCCTTTTGGAATATATCTAGATATTGATTGTATTCAAGATATAAAATAAGCAATTGATAAATGGGAAACTTCTCTTGGAGTAGCTCTTGCTATTAATAAAATGGATTACGAAAAAGGCGAAACAATTTTTAGAAAAAACTTTATTAAATAACTCACTTTGATTTTGGAAAAATCTAGATGAAAATTCAAAAAATTCTATATTTAATTCTACCAGTGATATAGGAAATTTAATAACTAGAATAGTCGAAGCATTTTGATTAGAGTTTGTTGGAGAAGGAAATATTTTAAAAGATATTACTTCTATAGAAAAATATGATATTGCCTTATAAAGACTTTAACTATGCGATATTGTGAAATATATAGATATATTTGTATTTTCTTAGATTATTATTATTATATTTATAATCAAGTAAATAATTCACAACTTTATAAAAAATGTTTTATTTTAAGATACCTGATCTTGGGGAAGCAAATCAGAAGCAACTTATAATCCAAAAATTGTAGATAAATTGAAAAAGGCAATTTTCCCTCACTAATGATAGCTTCAGTCGAGAAGACTCATTGGCTGCAGAAAATTTTGTTAAAATGAATATTGGCATGATCAGCGAGGTGAAATTAAATCTAGTCCAGAAGCACAAAAAGATTCTACCACCTTAGAGAGCATATGAAGAACATCTGTCTAGCTTGTACAAGTGGCATCAAATCTTTAAAAGGAAAAGAAAGAGCTGAGTTTTTAGCAGTCTATACTTATAGTGATTCTGATTAGATTCTACGAGATAAAAATAAGGTGATAAAAAGAAGATAAGAAAATATTTTCGATCAATAAAAAGGAAGAGAGTCTCCTACCGATAAAAAAGCATTAAACAACAGATAAGAAAATCCTCTCGTCCTGTACCAAGAAAGAAAATCTCTTCTTGATAAGGATGGATTTCAAGCTAGATAAAATGTAGATTTTAGGTTTGGATTGTAAAACTTTTGTCTCTAGGGGGGCCATCACTCATCAAACTCCTTTGTAATATCTTCTCTTTTCATTCTTTCTAATACAAAATAAAAAACTTGTTTAGCATATATAGTTCTATATTCTCCACCTTAAAACCCTTATTCTCCTCCAATTCTCTTTAGCTTATGCCTTAAGGTAAGAAACGAAATAAGTCTGTGTTGAGCTTTGTTGAAGGATTTGTTAAGGATAGTTATCTCATGAGATTAGATTTCGAATGCTTGACAAAAGACTTATGATTACCCGATGAAGCTATGGTTAAAATGCGAAAGAAATAGATATGGAAGTGCATTGGACCCTTTAAGTTGGAGAATATAATTCTATTCTGCATATTTATAACGGGCTCTTATTTTTTAAAATATTTTTTATATGGATTATCTAGATTAGATCTAGATTCCATAAATTTCATAAACAAAATAATTACTTCTCTATTTGAAGAAGTTAATGATATTATAAATAATAATAATAATAATTTAGAGGAAGAAGTTTTGCTTAGAATTACTTTAATTTTCGATATCATAAAAAGTTTAGATTTGATAAAAGTTTTTATAGCATCTCTTATTTAAGATTGTTGTTATGATAAATTAATATGTGTTTTTTTTGTAATTTTGTTGAAACTGAATCAAATGTTGTGATATGTGTTGGATTGGGACCCTAGGGCCAAATTATTACGATTGATTTAACTTCCACTGGCACCAGTATCTATTAAAATATTTGATGCAACATAAGTTGTACTATTAAAATATTCTCCTTTTATTTTATAATTAGAAAGTTTCTTTCTAAATTTTTTCCTCTTAAGTAGGAAATCTAAGGAAATATCCTAAACATTGAAAATTACCTAATTGCCTTGTCATTTTTCCTTTTCTTTTACCCTTTTTTAAATTTAATGAAAATAACCTAATAAAGCCTAATCGAGCAAAATTAATCTAAAGTGCATGCAAAATGAAATTAAAAGAAATTAGTCACTAATTAACTCGATTATAAATAAATATCCAAAATTTTAAGTTAAATTTAAACTAATTAAGAAATAAAAAGGATAAAAGTTAAAAATATTAAAAAGAAATTAAATCTAAAATTAGGAAAAATTAAATATGACAAAATTTAATGCAGTAAAATAAAAATAGAAACAATTGAGATAAATTGAATGCAACCTTATATGAGAATATTTAATATGAATTTAATAGGACAAAACCATGTCAATTGACTTCCAAAGAGATAAGTTGTCTAAAATTTCAAGGTTGGTTAACCAACTAATGGGTTTTTGTTTTTTTTGGGAAAAACCAACTAATGGTTAATCAACCAAATATTGTATAATAGTTATTTGAAGTTGATAAAAGTTAAATAGGTTGAATTTCTAGTCATAAGAAATCGATAAGTTAATTATTATTTATGATTTGTATGGAAAAATTAAAAATAATTTAACCCTACAATTTCTTTAATTGAAGAGCTAGAAAAGAACATTATTAAATGTAATATGATTATTTATTTTGACATTAAAAAACTTAATTTTTCTTTGTTGTTGTATTTCTTAAGAATTAAGATAGTAATTGGATGGTAAAATTATTTATAATCACAAGACTAACACTTTAATTTATCTATAATAATACTTGAACTTGTATTAATTTAACACACACAAACGCACACACACCAATCCCCACAGATAGACCATTTACAAATATGGGTTAGCAAGTCAACAATGTAGAAGTTATACGTGCATTCCTAAATCAGCCAAAGAATACAACAATTCATAAACAGCCTAAGTGTTTACGAGAAAGGAAGAGAACTTGCCAGCAAAGATACCTCCACACAACTTGTTCTTTATATTTTTTAGATTCCACTCTCTTCTCCCCCATATCTCCCCTCTACAATAATGGCCATTCTACGTTAACATCCCATTTGAACTATCAGGTTGGCGGACATATGTTTGCAATACGACTCTCTAAGAGTTCCTTCACCCCAAGATGGTGACAAAGTAAAAGATCTTCTTGTCCTTCCATGCCGTAAGCCCCAAAACAAAGAATCATACAAATACGTGGTCGCGTCGTTTCTTTGGGTTGGCTTCTGGATTTCCTTTTCTCATCATCGCCACAAACTCGTCGTAGTTGATTCTTCCATCCTGAGGGAGAAGAAGCATCAAGATATAGGTCATTCTGTTAGGTAGGTTCTAACCCGATAATTGAAATAATTTTATCTTTTGGTTTTCCTTTGGACACTTACGTTGTCAATATCAACTTCAGAAATGACTTCCTTAAGGTCCCTTCCATCGTTCATGCCAAATTCTCTGAGAGCTTGCTCTAGCTCTTCAGTGGTGATGTAACTGGATGAAGGGTAGGAAAGAAACGAGTAAGTATACTATAAAACGATTGCCATGTTAATTTGAAACAGATGTTAGTTATTGAATGCCGTTTTACCCGCTGTTGTCTTTGTCAAAGTGTTGGAAGGCGGTATAAAGATGATCTTCTCTATCCATTCGGTTCAAATGCATTGTAGCGGTGATGAACTCGTCGTAATCTATGTTTCCATTGCCATCTGCATCAGCCTGATGGGAAATATGGGAAACAAATTAGTTATTATAAGCTTGAACAACCTGATTTTTGCCATGTATTTATTTTCATTACACAATGGAATAGCTTACAGCTTCCATCAATTGCTTCACTTCATATTCGGATAGCTTTGTCCCTTGTTTAGCAAGTCCTTGCTTCAGCTCTTCAAGGGTTATCGTGCCACTATTGTCAGTGTCCATTCCCCTGAACATCTCTTTTAACCCCATGATTTCTTCCTCAGATAGACACCCAGCAATTACCTATCAATTTTTGGACATGAAGATATTAACAAAAGTTGGAGGAAAGTTGTTCTTCATGTGGAAAAAAGGATGTTTTGGATTGGAGATGCATACCCTTAGAGCAACTTTCTTGAACTTGTTCATTGCTTTAAATTGTTTCAGCCTAGCCAAGACCGCATTGTCAAGAGGAGTATCTGGTGCCTCTCCATCTTCCTTAATCCACGGATGATCTGATAAATAAAACAGATGTGAATGATCAGGAATTTGTATAATGCTAGATTCTGTTACTTAAAAATGAGAAATTTAGAGAGCAAAGAGTACTTACTTAGAACCTGGACTGCAGTAAGCCTCTGTTTTGGGTCAGAATTTAACATCTTCCGGACAAGATCCTTGGCAGGAGCCGAAATCGAAGGCCAAGGATCACTTGTAAAATCGACGTGACCTCGTAAGATTGCATTGAATATGCCATGTTCCGATTCTGTCAATGTTTATTTTAGTTTATGAAAGCTGTAATGGCTCTAAAATATGAACAGAATTGAAAATTGAGAAGAACAATTTACCAGCCCAGAAAGGTGGAACACCACTTAGGAGAATATACAACATCACACCAACACTCCATATATCTGCTTCTGGCCCATATTTGCGCTTCAGGACTTCAGGTGCAATGTAATAGGCGCTACCAACAATATCCTTAAACACTTCTCCTGTACATTGAAACCTTTGGTTATGACAATTCAATCTCACGAACTTTTTTTTTGTAAACTTGTGAACTTAATTTGAAGTATTGTCGTTGGCTTTGAAGCGGTGTATTGGACAGGAAATGGAAAATAGACAACAGCGAAGATGAATAAGATAACAACCTGGCTTGTAGAAGACGGACAGGCCAAAATCTGTTGCCTTGAGCGGCGAGTTCTCTTCTTTGTTGAGAAGAAGGAAATTTTCAGGCTTGAGATCTCTATGGATGACTCCCATTGAATGGAATGTATGCACGATTTGAACAATGGTTCTAAGCAAAGAAGCTGCGGCTCTTTCTGTGTAGTGACCCTTTGCTATGATACGATCAAAGAGCTCTCCTCCTGCGCACAACTCCATCACCAAATGAACTGAATGTTTGTCCTCATAAACTCCTTTGAGTTCCACAATGTTAGCCTGGCCTGTCAAATGGTGCATTATCTGAACTTCTCTCTTAACATCCTCTATATCCTCCTTATTCACAAGCTTTCTTTTGGCGATTGTTTTGCATGCAAATTGCTCGCCAGTCGCCTTAAGCGTGCACAAATGCGTGATGCCAAATTGTCCCCTACCAAGTTCTTTTCCAATACTATACACCGATTTTACGTCTTCCATGGGGCGACCTAAGACGGGGCCAATGGGGCCTTGCTTTGCAGGCTTGGTGGAGCCTGTAGGAGGTGACGGTGGAGCTGCCTTAGGGGGATTGGAGGAGGAGCTGTCTGCGGCTCCACCACCACCATTGCTTACACTATTACCATTTTTGGATCCAGTTTCTCCCTTTTCATCACTTGATGCATCCCCTGCGGTGGCTCTTGAGCAACAACCGCCCATTGAAGAAGGGAGAAAAGAGAGAAAAAGGAGAGAGGATTCAAGTTTGATGGTGGTGTTTGCTGTGGCGTTGTATGATGGTGGTGGTAGCCTAAGTTCTTTTCACTTTTTGATGGAGGGTGAGAAAAGATATGACAAGAGAGAGAAGGCCATGTATGAAGAGAGAGAGAGTGAATTGTGAAGGTGAATAATGGTGGAAAACGTTAGACACAGGTTGGATTCTGGTTGTATGGGATGAGAAGATTGATGGTGAGGAATTTTAGGGTAGGCGTATGTAGGCTGTGTTGAACGAGTCTTTGGTGCGTTGAAATGGGTGGGAAACAAGTGTTTTTTAGGACACAGGTCAGAGATATTGTCGGGACACCATCTCTCATGTCTTTAAGCCACACTTATAATTATAGATTATGGTTGTTACTGAAGCTAGTTTCTGTTCTGTCCCTTCTTATCCTGCTGAAGGAGAACCTAGAGATGGCTTGAAAACACTATCATTGCTGCTGACACTTTTTAACTCGAGCTTTCTTCAAGCCAGGAATAATAGGCTTTTAAACATGTATACTGCTTTCAACAACCTATGAACAGTTCAAAATTATTCATAACACAAGTTTACTCACTTGATTTGAGCAATTTCAATGAAGATATCGAGGAGTCAAAATTAAAAATGTCAAAACTAATTTCCGCACTTGAAGTACATGTCAAGAACCAAAAATGATTTCATAAGGCCTTGTCCTTCGATTTGAAAAAACAATCAGTTTAGTAGGTAGGAATTGAAGGATCAGCCTTGACAGCATATGCATGTATTCCACCAGCCACGTTGAATACACTCCTAAAACCCTGAAAGAACCAGAAACAAAGAAAGACTAACATATCGTTGGAGAGGAATAATAATCTGTTAAAAACTTGCAACCAAACCTAAAGTTTAAGACGAAGCCATTCCCCACCAAAGTGAATAGGATACCGTTACATGTTCAAGTGCTTGTCATTTAGCTAGAGATTATCAATGCTCTTAAAAGTACAGACATGACCAAATAGTTTGAAAAAGAACCATATCCTTAATATGAAAGATAAACCATCCCCCGGAATAAGGAAAGTGCATACATGCCAAAATATAATATCCTAAAGAACATTGAATAAATACCTTTATTGGTGAAATTTTGCAGAGATGGGAACAAGGAACTTGTGAACAATGCAATAAAGAACAATCTCATTCAAAAAGCAAAATAGACGAAAAGTGATGTCCCACAAATAAGTATACATATATGAAGAAGCATTATAAGTTCACAGAAAATATGAAAATAAAGGTTATGATTCACTGCTGGGATGTCCAAGGATCCCTGAAATGATTTACTTCCAGAAAAAGAAGATGGGATAAAGATGTTTGCCTGAGTCTGCAACCACTTAGCCACCTGTAATGATCGCACACCATGGTGACACTGCAAATAGAAAGATTTCTTAGACCTGAGTGCAAGGTAAGAATTTCTTCTCCTCAACTAATGTGAAATAGTCAAGTGGCAAATGAAAGCAGTTCTAGAAACAGGTGGCAAGGCTTAAGCAATACTAGAGAACATACGACATGAAAACTCCGCATGCAAATAAAAGATGTGGGTATCTTGGTTCAAACAAGACGTTATCCAATCAAAACTGGATTATAATCACTTGACAACAGAGGTCTCCAAAAAAAAAATGTTTACAAATGAATTCTAACTTCTAAAGAAGCCCGCTGATCAAACTGTCATCACATCTTTTTACGCAAAGTTTAAAAGGAAAAGAGGCCATCATGGATGCTTTTCTATAGATGGATTCTCTTTATTTTGTCTAAACAATGCAATGACTAACGCAAGAAACTTTTGCATTAAATGAAAATGATCACACCCACCATGACAATGGTATCCTTCTGTGGATCCAATTTCGTAGCTATTCCTGGTCCCCAACTCCCAAACTGACGGAGGGGAAGAACTTGAAAACCTGGCAAAGAAGCTTGGGCCCTGCAATTATTGAAAATTATTAAAGCCGTTGGAACGTGATACAGAAATCAATCTGTTTTTTCATCCTAATTCAACTGAAATTATGCCGAAGCATAAATTTCAATTTCACAGACTATTGTCATATTTAACTTCCCTATCCATCATTTACACCTTTATTTACTAGCTTGGAGTTAATAAACCAACGATTAGTAGCTTCTTGAGCACAATAGCAATGAAAGATCATACACTTCATCAGGTTCTCGAACATCAATCAATTGAACCTCTTCAAAAAACTTGGGATCTCGCATTTTCCCATGAAGAGTATCTGGTTGAATATCTTGAAGCAAAGATTCATCCCTGTCAAAAAGATTACAAATGCAAAAGCAAGAGAAAGCTGCAGAATGTAAGAGCTCACTTTTGAACAATGTAAAAGTTGGTTTTGGCATGCACTGCCTCTCAGGAGGAATTTTCTTAACGGAATACATGCTCACACCTTTCTGAAAGAACTTGCAACAAATGCCAGCCAAATTCCGTCTTACACCTTATGACTCGGTTTAGAGGAGCGGTAAATGCAGCTTCCTCAAATTCTTGCACCTGGAATTTTGAAATACCAATCACTAAGAAGTTTGGCAAGTGAAGAGCCCATTTTCCAATAATTTCAGTGTTGTGCGGTCTATATTTGGAATTAATAAAGAAAAGAACACCTCAGGTGCATCATTTTGCAGAAATTCGTGATCGATGATGAGTAGAACAGGGCAGAATCTAATATTTCCCTAATGTCACCAATTGTACTGTTATCTGTCATGCAAGTGAACAGAACAAAAATGATACACTCTACGCAATATATGACAAGTGCGTTTTGAAACCACAAACACATCGACTAATTTGATCATAATCAACGCACCATTTGACCCTTTCTGACCCAGCCAAGCATTCCCCCTTTTTCTTTAGATGGGCACAGTGAGTATTCCACAGCAAGATCACTCAAGTCCTCCCCTTCAAGGAACAAAAGACAACACAAAATCTCAATAAGATAATTGCATTTGAGGAAGGAAATATTAGTAAATTTTCAAGCTTATAAAACCGATACCTTTTTTCTTTCTTATTCCTATATGCATAAAACGATATTTTGAGATTACAATCATATCAAATACCAAGACTTCCAATCTTAACATATAAACAGGATACTTGTCCCCAAAACAGTGTTAACTATGTTACGTATATGGTCAAACTAACCTTCCGAAATTCTCTTTTCCAGCTCTAACAGAAGCTTAAGGTCGTCTTGTTTAACAAGTAAGTGTTGAACCAATATTTCTTTTCCAACTGCGGAGTCACTCTCCGAACTAAATGAAGCTGTAAAAGCACAAGAGCCGAAACTCCAATAACAACAAAGTCGTAAACAGTTAAAGAAACAAACGACTAAGCAGGGCAAAGCAACCCATGTAAGACTTACAAAAGACTAGAAACCAAAAGGTCTACAAGAATCTAACACCAAACTGAAACTACCAACCAACGCCCTTTACAGATCAGAACACAAAACTGCCCAGATGTACCTTTGGCGCAGAGATTGCTTGCCATAATTGGGACCCGAGAAAAGAGAAGAGAAGATGAATGGGGTCTTAAATTGTCGGGAAGAAAATTGAAGAATGGTTCGATAGTAGATAGTTTGCGGAGGTGAGAAGGTGAAATTGGGGGTGATAATGGTGATAACAGGGAGAGGATGGGAAGTGAAGAGCATCTAAGAGCAGAGAAAGTTGGCGAGTTTATTGATGGGATATGAGAATAGAATCTTATCATTGCTTGTTCTTCTTCTTCACAAATGAGGTCTTCAACCGAGTAGCAGCCAAGCAGGCAGAGGTCCAGTGAGACAGAGGGGACTCGCAGGAATGCGTTCGGTTTTTTTTTTTGCAGGTTTCAGAAAAATGACTACTACCTATAAAAAGGGTTGCAGTTCAATGTTAGGAATATCGTACTGGGTTCGGTACCAGATTAAGCTCTAAAACGGAACTGTATTAGTATTAGTATCGGTTGGTACCAGATACCGTTTCGAGAAATTTTTTAAATTTATAAAATAGTCCCTAAAATTTTTAAAAATTGCAAAATAGTCCATATTGATATATTATACAGCTGTAC
>JAOSBL010000008.1:22366463-22378423 GCA_027568915.1 Erythroxylum roraimae
ATAATTTCCTAAATGACCAAGAAACTTTCAAACAACCATGTTAAGCATTCCATCGAACACCTTGAGGGCAAAACCATATCAACCCTATCTACACACAAATCGTTTAAATCTTTCCATTATTAACATACAAAACACTCACACAAGACCAATCAAACCTAAATAAACAAACAAAAGCTGTTAAATCAGTCCAAAAACATGAAAAAAAATTCGCATAACCCACGACTTACCTTGGGCACCACCAGAGGAGAGACGACAGGGGCTAGCTCTCGCTGGAGACGACGGGGCTTGTGGTCGCCGGAGACGCAGCAGCTGGTCGAACCAAGGCGGAGGACGAAAATCACCGGAGGAGAGGAGAGAAAGAGAAGAGGAGAGTCGGGCGCACGAGGAGAGAGGGAGGGACGACAGCGATTTAATTTTGTTTTGGCGACGGAACCACGCCGTCGGTATAATTAAAAGAATCCGTCGTAGAATTAATCTTCTGAACCTAATTTCACGACGACTTTTAACACCATACCGACGGATTTTTTCTGTCGTCAAAAAACATATCCCGACAAGTTTACCGTACAAACTTGGATTCCGTCCCTATTTACAGACGGAATTATATGCATCGGCATTCTTCCGTCGCTACAATTTTTCGGGAATCTTTCCCTCCAAATTTAGGAACGGATTTTTGCACCGTCGCAATTTGCATGTTAAATTTTGACGGAATACGGAGTCCCGTCGCAATTCACATACGATTACTGTTCCGTCGCAAGATTTCCGTTGCTATTTAACAATTTTCTTGTAGTGTCTAAAAGATAAAGACCATATGGGAGGATCGTTTGCAGATAGTAAAGATCTTCATGGATATGGATTTATCATTTATAGATATATGTAATCTCTTATCTTTTTAGTTGTAATGTAGCTAAATCATATTAGATAGAGTCCTATTTAGATGAGGATATCTTCTTATCGGTAAATATGATGTAACCTAATAAGGATAAGATGTGATCTAGCTAGTTGAGTTCAGTTAGTATTCTGAATTGTAACTTGGCCATCATGCTAGAGGTGCCTAGAAATAACTCATTTGAGCCTTGCTCTTGAAAACATAGATTGAGAGAGCATTCCTTTGTATACCTTGAGAGAAGTAATAAAGGTTAGCATTTGTTGTATCTCATTTATGCTCCTATTGTTGTCTTTGTTAGTTTAGTGCTTTCTCAATAATCTTTGTAAGAGTGTGAGAGCTAAACATTGCAAGGGTCGTGAGGTGATTGAGAACAAGTTAGTTGGTCAATGATTATGTGGAGAAAGGATGAGTCTTACTTAAACAATCCTAAGTGAAATTGTTGTGCAAAGGAGTAGGCACACTTGTGGTACAAGTCTAGTGTCTAAGAAGACCTTTGTAACAACTAGTATCAGAGCCACACTTTGGTATGACAGGAGGCAACAATCTGATTAAGCTTGTCAAGGAGAGGAAGATGTAACGTCCTACAATTTACAGCTTAAGATGTTGGAGGAGCAGATCCAACAATTGCAACATCAAATAGCAGATTTGATGAGGGAACACTAGGTTCAAGATGACGATCCTAAGGCGTGCTGTTGTAATATAGGATGTTGGATGCGGCGAGAGCATTATGGTGAAGGTGTATGAACCCAAAGTTTTCAAGGGTGTGTGAAATATGAAAGATCTTGAGAACTTTCTGTAGGATATGGAGTAGTACTTTATGGCTACTAAGGTACCTGATACTGAAAAGGTTAATGTGACGACTAAGCTTTAGTGGAGAAAGAGGACCTCTACTAAAATCAGTGTGGGTAGAACTTCCATCGACACGTGAGAGAAGATGAAGAAGGATTTAAAGGATCAATTCCTTCCGATGAATGCTTTTTGGCTCACGAGGGACACCTTGAAGAAGCTGAAACACAACATGTCGATAAGAGAGTATGTTAAGAAGTTTAACTCACTATTGTTGGACATTGATAATATGTTAGATGAGGACAAATTTTTAACTTTTTCTGGGTTACAACTATGGGCATAAATGGAGGTGCAAAGGAAAAATGTGAAGGATGTGGTTGTTGCAATTGTAGTTGTTAATGCCTTGGTGGATTTTAGAGTGATGAAGGAAATTAAGGTGGGCTCTTCTTCTTCTTCCAAGGGCAAACGCCTAGCCTAACAAGAGAAGAGTAAAGGGAAAAAGAAGAAAGAATCTAAGAAAGGAGATTTCAAGGGTGAAAGCAAGCAAAACAGTGGCTACAAGAGTAGGGAGACGTCTTCCAAGAAGGGAAAATTTACTTGTCACATATGCAGTGATCCATATTTTGCGAGAAAATGTTCGAGAAATTAGAAACTAAACACCTTGATTATTGAAGAAGAGGAAGAAGATTCGAAAGAGACAATGAATTATATTACCTTATTGAATGCGGTTAAAGGTAAACCCAATCCTTTTGACAAACTGATTTATGCAGGAATACAAGTCAATAGGAAGGAGGTAACCGCAATGATGTATACTGGTGCGACACACTCTTTCATAGAGGAAATGATCGTGCGCAAGTTAAAGATTAAGATTCAAATACCTCAACAAAGATGAAGACCCCTACAGGTAAGGCATGAGTGGTAGTGAGCATAGGGAGTTGGCATGTCAAGTTTAATTGCATGGTCATAACATTTAAAGATTTCAAAGGTGATATTGAGGATCAATTTCTTGAGGGTAGCAAAGGCAGTGTTGTATCCAAGTTTGGCAGGTATGATGATCATACATGAACAAAATTCCTTCTATGTTAAGTGTTGTAGATTCAGTAGCGAAATGATGGATAATATAATTATGGTAGCACATGTACCAGCTATGAGCATCGAAAAAGGGTTAAAGAAAGGTATAAAGACCTACCTCCCTATCATGTAGGATATTGATGATGACCATATGGTGGAAATCCCTAATGTGGTTGTAAGCTCATTGAGAAAGTTTTGAGTTATGATTCCAAAAGAGTTGCTAAGACTCTTCCTTCTCGTCGAGAGATCGATCATAGGGTCGAGTTGGCTACTGGAGTCGTCCCACCTGCATGCGCCGCGCATAGGATGTCCCTGTTGGAATTAAGGGAGCTTTAAAAATAACTTGGTGAATTGTTAGAGGCAAAGCCCTATATGGTGCCCCGGTGATGTTTTAGAAGAAACAAGATAGAATGCTTTGGATGTACGCGGACTATCAAGCCTTAAATAAGGTAACAATTAAAAATAAGTATCTTGTTCTCTTAGTTCAAGTTTTGATGGATAGATTATTAAGGGCTACAATTTTCACGAAGCTTGATCTTTGGAGTGGGTATTGGCAAGTGCGGATGGCCAAGGGTGATAAGCAAAACACAATGTGTGTGACTCAGTATAGATGATATGAATTCTTAGTCATGTCGCTCAGATTGACTAATGCCCCTGCAATATTTTGCAACCTGATGAATAACATGTTGTACAACTTCCTTAACAAGTTCATTACGGTGTATCTCGACAACATCATGGTGTACAACACTGATATGGCAGAAAATATGGAGAACTTGAGGAAATTGTTTAAGCAGCTGAGGCAACATAAGCTTTACGTCAAGATGGAGAAGAATGAGTTTGCACAGTCGGAGATCAGATTCTTAGGTCACTTGGTGAGCAAAGGTAAGATCAAAATGGATCTGAAGAAAGTGAAGGTGATAGTTGAGTGGCAGATTCCCACAATAGTACAAGAGTTGCGAAGTTTTCTAGGATTGATTAACTACTATAGGCATTTTATAGGGGGCACTCAAAGAAAGTGGCATCATTGATGGACTTGATGAAGAAAAAGCAAGAATGGTGTTGGTTGGATGCATTTTAAGAGACATTTGAGATACTTAAAGTTGTTATCTCAACCAATCCTGTATTGAAGCTGCCTGAGTTTGATCTTTCATTTGAGGTACATACAGATGCATCGGACAAAGTTATTGGAAGAGTCCTAGTATAGGAGGGTATCCCATAGCATTTGAGAGCCAAAAGCTCACCAGTGTAGAGTAACAGTACTCAACGCATAAAGAGATGTTTGCAGTGGTGCATTGCTTTGAGATATAGCAAGTATATTTGTTGGGAGTCAAGCTCGTTCGTATCGACAATGTTGCCAACACATTTTTCAAGACCTAGAAGAATTTTTCCACCAAGTAAGCTCAATGATAGGAGTTTCGTATTGAATATGACTTCATATAAAGCATAAATCGAGGAGACACAACAACGTGGCAAATGCCTTAAGTTAGAAGGAGGTGTTCATGGCCCTATATGTCATTACTAGGGTGGAGTTTAACTTGTTAGAGCAAATCAAAGTTGCAACTTCATTGGACAACATATATTGTAAGTTAATCTCACAAGTCAAGGAAGGTGTTGTACAAAGGTTTTGGCTCAATGATGATGGGCTATTGATAATAAAGAGTAGTTAAGTGTACATGTCGAGTTTCAGTGGCTTACAGAAACAACTATTGAAGGAGGCATATGAATTAAAGTAAGCTGGTTACCTTAAAGTTTAGAGTATGATGACACTCCTAGCCTGTTCCTACTATTAACCAAAGATGGAGAATGACATCAAGTTATATGTAAAGATATGCCTTATGTGTCAATTGGATAAATTGAAGAGGAAGGAGGAAGCCAATTTGCTACAATCCTTATCCATCCCCCAAAAGACCATAGAAGTTAGTCTCGATGGATTTTATTAATGGGTTTCCAAAGGTGGACAACATGATGACAATTATGATGGTTATAGATCGATTATCTAAGTATGCAATCTTTATGCCAACACTAGTAATTTGTCCCTCATATGTTACGGTGGAGTTGTTCTATAAGAATGTGGTGAAATATTTTAGTGTCCCTAAGGAAATTGTGAGTGATTGAGATGCCAGATTTATAGGTTAATCTTGGGGGTCCCTTTTCAACATGATGGGTTGCGATTTGAATTTTTCAAAGACAAATCACCTATAAAAGGATGGCCAAACTGAGAAGATCAATGGTCTATTGGAGGAGTAATTAAGGCATTATGTAAGTACAAGTCAGTGTAACTAGTTGAGTTTACTTGATATTATATAATTTTGCTATAACTTGCACAGATCTTCTGCAATGAAGAAAAGTCCATTTGAGATAGTCTTGGGACAACAAACTCTAACTCCACTAAAGGTCACATAACAAAAGGCAGGTGGCAAGTGTCCTATAACTTACAAGTTCACGATGGAGAAGCAAAAGTTATTAGATAAGGCGAGAGATAGTCTTCGAAAAGCTTTTCAACAGATAAAGAAGCAAGCAGACTTACAAAGGAGACCATTAAAGTTCGATGCGGGAGATAAGGTACTATAGAAACTTACTTCCACATATTTGGAAAAAGATTTCAAGTAAGCTAGTACACTGTGGATTGGTGTCGAAGTACGATGGACTATTTGAAGTGTTAAATAAAGTAGAGAATGTGACATACAGATTAAAGTTGCCCGAGAGATTGAAGGTACACCGTACTTTTCATGTTATCTTTCTCAAACCTTACTATGAGGATGTATAAGATTATAATAGGAGTCAGGTGAAGAGAACTCCAACGGTTGTGAGAAAAGAATTCAAGGATCAAATGGAGAAGATCTTATATCATCGAATAATGAGGCAACATAAAAAGAATCAGATGATTGAATTCTTAATCCAGGGAAAGGAAAAGTCGATCACATAAGCTATATGGGAGAAAGATATTATCTTGTAGTAGTTCGAAGATTAGGTGAACACCTACCTTTAGACTAGTTCGACAAGGGGGTTGAATTCATCTGATAGGGAGCAGTTTATTAGCCCCTTAACATATGAAGGCACTTCACAGCTAGCTAGAAACAGGTCTTGGATCGAAGGTTAGCTAGATCACACGCATGAGAGTGATATGCGAAAGCTCTAAGTTAACTTACCAAGTTAGATCAAGCATGGTGCGAGTTTTGTTAGAGTTTCATACCCTGTATCAACCAACTTGGCTAAGACTATGTTCTTGATGGAGTAAGGACTTAGTATATGCTCAAATGAATGGAATATGGCTAATAAACTTGATATATGTAAGCATTGGGTCAAATAAGTGTGCTATGAAAGGCTTTAGGCTTGGATGACTCATCAGTAATAAATAGAGATCGTGGAGAGATCTTGGATAATGTGGCAGATAAGATCACAACTAGTAGACATCAGCTCTAAAAGATAAAAATCACGTGGGAGGATCATCTGAAGATAGTGAAGATCTTCATGGATATGGATGTATCATTACTAGATAGATGTAATCTCTTATCTTATTAGTTGTAATCTAGCTAAATTCTATCAGATAGTGTCTTATTTATATGGGAATGTCATCTTATTGGTTAATATGATGTAACCTGATAAGGATAAGATGTAATCTAACTAGTTAAATTTAGTTAGCATTTTGAATTGTAACATGGCCATCAAGCTAGGGTGCCAATAAATATTTCATTTGAGCCTTGCTTTTCAAAACATAGATTAAGAAAGCATTCCTTTATATACTTTGATGGAATTAATAAAGCTTAACATTTGTTGTATCTCTTTCATACTTCTATTGTGGCCTTTGTTATTTTAGTGCTTTCTTAATAATCTTTGCAAGTGTGTGAGAGTTAAACATTATGAAGGTCATGAGACATTCGAGATCAAATTAGTTGGTCAACGATCATGTGGGGAAAGGCTAGGTCTTACTTAAACAATCCTAAGTGACATTGTCGTGCAAAGGAGTAGAAGCTCTTGCAGTAGAAGTTTGGTGTTTACGAAGACTTTTGTAACACCTAGCACTATCCTCATAACTGAAAACCCATAAATACAGATAGAAAATAATTGCTCCATTCAGACAAATCTTCCATAATGTATTTTTTAATCAAGTTTTAAATTGTGAATTATGGTAACTTCGGTTGCAGGTTTTTCCAACAATTGTAGTTGCTTTGAGCAGAATTTCTTAATTATAGTCATTTTGAATTGCAATATAAAGTGTAATAAAAAATCCAACCATATACATATTACAACACAATTGCAGTTGTGATGTACAGTTTATAACCCTAATACCAACTCAAACCTATAACTTTTAAGCAACTATTTTAAACATTAAAAAAACTAATTCGAGTACTTACAAAATCAAACATCACAAAAAAATTCATAATGAACTAGACATTTGATTCATGGGACAAATACCTTTTTTCAAAGAAGTTAAAAAGAAAGAGATTGAGATGGGTGCCCGAGAAAGGAAAGTCACGGTGTTTGCATCTATAACACCTACCCTCCAATTCTACCAGAAAAACCCTTCTCATTCCTTAACTTAGGCCAAAAGTCAACATTGATAAAACGTCAAAATAGACCCTATGAGGATTAAAAATTTAACAGACGTAACCCTCCGTCAGTTAAATGCCACCTCATATACGGCATATTTTTTTTAATTTTACATATTAGTGGGACTCACCTTTTGTTGATGTGGCATTCTTAATTTTAAATAAAAGTGGGACCCACAGCTATGTATAAAACTCAATGTTTTGTTCGATCCTCATCAGTTTGTATTCTTTTAATCCAAAACTATATATTTTATTCCTACTAGTAAATTAGATCAATCATTGGATAAAAAACTCATTGTATTCGATTTGGTATATAGTCGCTGCAAATATCAGGGAGTTCAACTGCAAATGATCTGGTTTCAATTAAAAGGCCAGGTAAAGGTAGCTCAGTTGCTGTTCGTACTGCAAAGCTTCGTGTTAATAATTTTCTAGTGAAGTTCAACCCTGGGAGTGTCATAAAACATAATGATATTGTTGTGAAACAAGAAATGGTTTAAAAGAGTGCTCGTGCTGGGAAAATGCCCTAGGCCAAGCTTGTAATGATGAAGTTCAACCTTTCCTTCTCCTTCATGTGTGAGCTTAAATCAAACTTTTCTTTTTTTTTTTCCCCTAACAAGGTCCTAGAATAAAATGCCAGCTTCTTAACTTTTGCTAAACGCTCACTTGTTCTACTAATTTAATATTCTTCCTTTGGTTTACATTAAGCAGAAGAGTTCAAGTCAACATCTCAACTCACAAAGAGGAAATGCCTTTAAAGAACAACCATAGATGTAAGTTACAGAAACAACAGTCAACTTTAAAAATATTTGCAGGTTAATAGTTGAGAAATTTCCTGAAGCAAACTAAGAAAGAGATTATGTCCTAACCTTATAAGATGGTTTATTTCGAATCATTGGTTATCTTCTATATGCAATGTTCATCTGAAACTGATAAAAATGTCTCAGGCAACTTTGTGAGTTCCTTTCTCCTTGATTAGAACTTGTCAGGTTTTGTGTTTTATTCATCTTGCTTACGTTATTTAACACCAAGTGGTCACATATTTGTCAATAGCTTAGAGAGAGGAAATCTAGCGGACAACTTTAGGTTGCTCCATAAATCTTAGAATGCAATGTGGTCTTTGTACTTAAGAGGTCAGCTCATACGACCAAGCTCTTCGCTAGAGAGTTGTTGAGGAATCCAACCAGACCCTCATAGCTTTTGTCATTTCACTAGTTTTGGCAAGACATCATGTTCAACAAGAAGGAGATCTGGCTTCTTTGCAAACTCTTAAGCAGGAAAGTTTTGCACAATTTGACTTTTTGATTCCCTCAAACAACTCATCTATTTCTGTTCACAGAGTTGTAATTACCCTTTTTGGGTCTCATGCTGATGAGCTCGTTAAGCTCAGAGATAAGGTATGCATAAGTTTATTTCACTTTAGATTTTGGATGATTGGACTCTTATGTTTTTCCTTGTTTTTCTTGTATGTTATATTCAGTAGTATGATTCAACTGCTTGTAAATGGTCGTTGAAGACTCCACTGGTGATTACTGGACACGCTCTAGGAGGTTCAATAGCCTCTCTCTTCATTTTGTTGCTGCTAGACTTCCATAATCAGATATCCACCGAGCACCTCTTCTCTGTGTCACTTTCAGCTCACCATTGCTCGGTGACACTAGCCTCCAACAAGTTATCTCTGAATATGAAAGAAGGAAGGCTTGCTTCCTCCATGTTGTAGCCAACAAAGATCTCCTTCCAAGGCTCTCTATGACACTCACCAACCTTCCTTACAAACCTTTCAATACATTTCTTTTGTGTTTCGAGTCTGAAAGCACTTATGTAGATGACCTTAATTTCTGTAATTAGTGTTCAACCAATGATTGATCGAATTTACTAGTAGCAACATAATATGTAGTTGTGGATTGAAGAATATAGATTCTACATCTTGGAACCAAGCAAATTTTGGAGCAGCTTTATGATAATGAACCAACCAGCAAAAAGCTTTAAAGCGTCTTTCTTATGAAAAAGGGGGGGTTTTTTTAGAAATTAAAAATTCATTCAATATAAAAGAAAAGTTACAAAACAGGGGGAGGATCTCTCCCACTTGAGAGAAACCCTTTTAAAACACTAGTTCCAGACAAATTCAAAAATGGCAACGTCCCAATCCAACATTTAATGACACTTCGTATTTAATAAGGGTAAAACGAACTTTCCCTTTCTCAAATCTTCGCTTCATTTCTCGATTTAGGGAGGGTGATGGTTTCAGCTTCTCGATTGATGGTTCCGGCTACTCCCACTCAGATCTTCATACAAGAAGCTTGACACAGGTATCAAACTCAACAACTGAACTCCATGATTGTTTAGGGCATGGCTAATCTAAGTTCATCTCATCGGGGTTTGATTTTTCTTAAAGGATTTCGGAGGCTAGCCAAAGAGGAAAATCAGGGAGGAGATCTCATCCACGAAAAAGGTACACCGTTCAAAGATTTTGAAAGCTTCCTTTCTTTTTTCTTGAAACCTCCATTGAATAAACATTAATCCGTTGATGACAGGGATTTGGATGGATAGCATGGATCTTCAAGCGATACTCAACCCAGAAAGGAGAAGATCTTAGTAATTCCAGGTGAGTCTATATCTGAACAAACCTCATTTGTTCCTTAGAAATTGTAAAAGAATAATCTGCTTGTTTAAAGCATGAGAAATGTTGTGAATAACTATTTTTGGATTTCATTTCTGCATGTGTGAATTGAGTAACAAGAACTTAGGAGAGATCTGATAGGGCTAGGGCTATATTCTCCATACAAGAGCCATTCTCCTGCTACAATGTAGGTTTAACTGATTGATGATCAGTTGCTCCTTTATGCTAGCAGTAGTGAGTTCTATAAGAGGTATTAGCAAAGTAGATTTGTCTTTAAATCTTCTACTATTCCTCTCATTCCAGATTACTTAAAAACATATAGCCACCGAGAGAATATAATAGCCTTATCATATTTAGAAATATGCAAATTGGGTAATTCCTGTAGGATATCTGTGAGTCTGCCATAGATAAAACCAAAGGGCACATAGAGTAGAGATTTTTGCCCAAACTTCTCTGGAAAAGACACATTCAAAGAAGAGGTGATCTCTGGTTTCATCCTCTAGATTGCATAGGATATATAGCTTAGAGGAGGTTAAGAATTTTAGCCTATCCAAGGTACTAAGTTTGTCCCACATTACTAGCCAAAGCAGAAAACTAACATTAGGTCTAAAGGCCTTGTTCCAAATCAGTGCATCCTATCCTAGTCAATTTACAGACCCCTCCCTCATCTTTCTGACTTCCTTAATAGTAATCTCAGAAACTAGAATACCCTTCCATAGGTAGATATCTCTCTCCCCATGGCTTCTAAATTGAGGAAAGTGCAAAAGTCTAGTCTCATATGAAGAAAATGACTAGTTATCATTCCTAACTATTCTTGGAGCTTAGTATCCTTAGGAAACCGATTTAATAGGGATCTTACGATTTGATTTTGTATTAAAGGTCCATTGCCTATCTAGTTATCATACCATAAGGAAATTCTTTCCCCTGCCCCTATCTAGCAAGTAATGTGTTGAAACATCTCCTCCCTCATTCTAAGAAGTTGGTTAAAAAAATCAGGTGTAGTATTCTTTGGTTTTTAGAGCCCAAAACTCCCTCCTTTTAATAAACAAAAGTGAATCCATTTAGCCCACATAGATTGTTTTCCACTTAGGAGTCTCCAAATCCTCTTGGACATAAGAAATATGTTTTTATTGGATATTAACTCCAGTCCTAATCCTCCTTCTTCTCTTGGTTGACAGATTTTCTTCCAAGTAACTTTGACTATTCCTTTCTCTCCATTCCCTTTCCCCTATAGAAATTGCTTCATCAGTTTTTTTTACTGTTTTAATAAGCCCTTTAGAGAGAAAAAGGTATGAACATCAGTAAGTATTCATAGACACAATTACCGACTTCATTAGTTGAAATTTCCCTCCATAAGATAGTGCTATATTGATCCATGTCCCCAATCTACCCTAGGGAAGAGGATCAAGTTGGCCCTTACGAACAGCTTGATGCACTATCTCCCTTCAACCCTTTAGCGAAATGCGGCAAAAGGAAGGAAAATCCATGGACCAACGCTTTTCTGGATCTTTTCAATTAAAGGAATACATTCACAAAACCTAAACGTCTTTGATGAGATAGGAATCCATAAGTAGAGGAGAGGAGGGTCTTTAGTTTCCATACCTATAGCTCGAGATAAGACATTTGAGAGGTGAGAAGCACTTTTGGAGAGAATGAAATAGCTTTTTTGTAGGTTGACACATAGACCTGATAACTCCTTAAATAAATTGAGAGTTGTTAGATCCCGATTTCGGAACCCAACTACTAAATTCAAAAATGCTAATATCATCATATTAAGGTATCGAAGAATCGGATTTAGCAAACGAAGAATGCGGAACTGAAATACATATCGGAGGCAAATCGAAGTCAAAGTACGAAACACATGAGAATGCGGAAATGTCAAATCGAATTCTGGTTAACGAATGTCCGACATCCGGTAACGAAAATTGATCGAAAAACTATGCGAGTCGCGTTGGAACCCTTAGACTAAAATCATCCAAACACGGTACAAATTTTTTTTCTTCTTTTCTTTTCTTTTCTTTCATTGCTTCATCTTTAATCAAAACCATTC
>JAOSBL010000008.1:22461955-22473738 GCA_027568915.1 Erythroxylum roraimae
CATATACATGTGTATGATTGGGTATTCATTTGATTAAACAAGTTAGTAATGTATACATATGTGTGTATTGCATGATATAGAAGCAAAAATTGACCAACCACTTCCAGACATTGCCGGATCGTTAAGGCAATAGTTATTCTAGAGCATACTTGATGTGAGTTTATTTACTTGATGAGTGTCAATGTTTTTAGATATGTTTTTGGTACTTTTAGTTCTTTTTTCGGTAGTTTAGTTTAGTTTTTAGGCAAATTTGATGTTTTGTTAAGTGTGAAGGGACAAAGGAGCAAGATGAGAAAAATTGGTGAAAGAAACAAGGAAAGAGGTGTCTGGTGCGATCATGAGGAATAAAGTGCAATTGCGACCGAAGCTGAGGATCTAAGGAAGAACATGGTGCGACCACGAGAGTGTCTGGTGTGATCGCACTCAGGATTTTTAGCCAGAAGCTAGACTATTTGCACACTGGTGCGATCACAAGGGACGTGGTGTGACCGCACTTCGTAACTTCAAGGATACTTCCGTCATTTCATCAAAGTTTTTAAATGAATGGTGGACAGTTAGAAGAAGACTACAACGTGCAAGAACGTAGGGAGGAGTTGTTACAATCCATTCGAAATGAAGAGCCATGAATAGAAGTATAAATAAGAGGAAGAAAGGCACTAAGAAAGGGGGAGAAGAAGAAAGAACGAGGAAGAGGAAACAGGAGCTCTATGAAACTTGTATCCAGGGCAATAATTGTTTTTGTTTATTTTTGTTTATTTTCAATTTGCTTATGATGTGTGTTTTCTAGTTTTCTTATTTCAAGGATTGTTTCACCCTCTAGGGCGAATCTGGTTTTCTAAACTTCTGCTATGTATGGTTTGCTATTCTTATGAATAGTTCTTATTAGATCTTAATGAGAGTTGAGTTCTTCTTTAAAATCATATAAATGCAACTTGCATGCTAAGAGATTAGTACTTAAGCTTTATTCCTCAAAGGTTATGCAGTTCATCTCTGTCTTATTTATATCTGAATTGAGAAATTTGCAATATAATAAAACAAAGTAGGTAATTCAAACTTGAGAGAGAAGAATTACTTCTAGAGAAACTTGGGGTAGTAGAATAATAGGATTCAAATTTACTTTAGCTGGAGTTGATAACAATTTTTGGAACTTAAATCTTGTGATTTCGTGAAAGCAATTCCCCTTCTTAAAAGATTTCATTTTTTCCTGAAAGTTTAAACGTAATTGTTTTATTTTTACCCCTTTTAATTTCTAAATCTTCTTATTATTAACTTAAACAATCTGGAAAGAATTGATTGGTGCTTAGTATAAATCCTCATGGGAACGATAACCGTACTACAATAACCAGTGCGTTTGCATTTGGGGTCCGAGTGCATTTTATTTTATTTTATAACTCATCAATACTATGAGTCAACCTAGATGTTCTCTCACCATAATCTAGTTGCTTAGTTTAAAATTCAGTTACTGAATTGCTACTTATGTGATTGTGATAATTCCGAACCATCAATTTTTCAAGGAGATTGATATTCGGGAATGTATTGGAAGTGTTTTGTAAATGTACGTGAATATGCAAATATGTGTTCTCACTGAATGTTGAATGTCGAACTTAGATCCGAAGAATGTGATATATGACTTGAGTATATCAAATGTGAAATACTAAATGCATCATAAGTGAATTGTTGCATCTCATTATATTGAAATGCATGAACAGATAAAGGAGTTGTGATCGGAGTGACTCAAGTGAAAAAGAGCTTAAAGCCCAGTATCCATAATGGGTATGGGAAAGTATATAAAATGAGCCCAGTATCCACAACGAATATGGGACAATTAAATAGGCGCTCGTTCACAACAAAGTAAAAATGAAGTGAAGTCACATGTGCATTTGCATATGCATTCTTATTTATTAAATGATTGAATGGATATACCATATTGACTAATTGAATTAACATGCCCATTGAACTGAGATGAAATGTTGAATGGTTGAAATCAATGAAGTATGTGATGTGAAGTGAATTATTCATTTATATGACATATTTGGTAAACTAGACTATATATGTGTTATAGAGTGTTGATATGAGTAAGTACATCGATGATAGTTCACTCACTGAGGATGCCAAACCATGCTTTGATACCAAAAATTGTAAAACACTACTCTCATAGAGCATATTGCGACATACCAGAGTATATCCGAGCATATATCCTACAGGAATGACACGTTAGAGCAATCACATTAACTTGTTATGGCATGCATCACACATAACACAATTATTTCAAAGATCAGCTTTTCCCATTTCATTCACAAACATAACTTACATTGTAGCATTACATTTCATAATCCATATATTTACATTTCAAAACATCTAAGAGTTTATTGCTCTATATACAAAATACCCAACATGAGATGGGATGTTAAACCAAAATATCCTAGCTAGACACTTCACTGTTAGTCGACCAGACATTTGAGCCATTCTTGTTTTCAAAATTGATAGTGCTAGACTTCTACTAGTTTGCCTTAGAAGCTAGGTCACCCTTGCACTTGAAAATCAATGTTGTAATTTTGATGAGTTTACAAACTTAGTGAGTGAACCATCATCAATGTGCTCACTCAAGTCAGAACACAAATATCATAAGTAAATAACCAAATTAAACGCATACATCATATCATTGCATTATGTATACGATATCAACTTTCATCACATTTCAATAAGTACAACATATACACAAATATTACATATCGCATATTAAAACAATTCAGTAATTCATTGAAATCTTTCACAAGATACATGTAAAGTTATATATGCAAATGCACATGTGACTCCACTTTTTTTTGTTTTGTTGTGACCGAGCACCTATTTATTATCCCGTATCCATTGTAGATATCGGGCTCATTTCATATACTTTCCCGTACCTATTGTGGATACCGGGCTCATTAATAATAGAGTCTGTGGCTCTTTGTGAACATTCCTGAGCTTAAAGCTCTTTTTCACATTGGTTACTCTAGTCACAACTACTTTATCTGATCATGCATATTAATGTGATGGAATGTATCAATTCACACATTATGTTATCAATACCTTTCATTCAATGTGCTCAATCATTTATCATATTCTTTAGACCTGAATCCGACATTCAACATTCAGTTGAGAAAATATTTCCCCATTCACATACAATCAATAAGCACTTCCAAAACATTCCCGAATATCAAACTCCTCGGACCATCAATGTCCGAAAATATCACAATTATATAAGTAACAATTCAATAACTAAAATTTAAACAAAAACAAATCAATCGTAGTGAGAAACATCTAGGTTAACTCACAGTACGCTCTAGATAAGCTATTGCTTTGAAGATCTGGCAATATCTGGATGCTGACGATCTACTTGTACTTCTTTAATCATGCAATACACACATATAGTTCACACATTACTAAGTTGATTAATCATATGATTACTCAATCATCCACATGTTTATATGTCATGATCAATGCATGCTTAATTGACTATTCCGGGTATGTATTCTTAATCACAAGTCTTGATCATTCAAATATTATAGATTATAGATAACTTGTTTACAATTTAGGTTTATGCCTTGAGTAAAACTTGATTACTCTAAATGCATCAATCATACATTCATCAATCCTTTCCTAGCATTACATATTCACACAATTTCCCAATTCTCATTCAATCATGCCTATTTCACATTACTATTATCCTTTGGATCACATTTGCATTCATAAGAATATCTTTATACCATTAACAACTCATAAATCCCAAATTCAAATCCATTGATATCAAACAATCCATTCCTTAAATTATAACATCAATTAACAACCTAAAATTATCAAACACTTAATTAATTAATCCACATCAATCTAGGTTCATTTCAAGCCCCAAACAAGTCTGAATGCACCTAAGTAAAGTAAATTATCTTTATATGGTTCAATTATCACACAAAACCAAACTTTTCTCACTTCCATGCATTTTCCACGATCATAGGGTACCTTTCCATGATCGTGGAAAGACAAAATAGAATTTATCTCTTGCCAAAGCATTGCAGGATGGGTGAACAGAAAGTTTACCATCCATTTCCTTCAATTTTTTTTCCAGATTCTAACACCACCGTAATAGTCCATTGATTATACCTCAGGTATACCTTAATTATACTTCATTTCCTCATCAACTTCATCTCTAATTCCAATTCAAAATCATTCAATTAGTAGCTCATAAACTATAGTTTTTCATGCATTATAAATCAAAACATAAACTATCATTCACTATCATACATATACTCCTAGTTCTTTCCCATTTCAAGAACACTACGCTAACACCTTTCTTTAGCATAAATTCACCTTCATTATGCTTCAAATCCCAACCTAAAATCATCCATTGAACAACCTCTAATCAACGGTTTCATACATCAAAACAAAAGTAATGCATCTGTCAAATTCCAGCACAACTCATCATCAACCCTACATGTATCTTATCTCGATTTAATCATCATAAATGTTATGCTAACATATATCATAATATGTCAATAAATCACTTACTTGTTCAGCTCAAAACCTCCTCAATCATCAAGCTAACTTGGCCCTCCAAACATGGAAAGATAAAGCGTATTTTAAGAACAAGATGAAAATAAAAAAGGGGTTTCAACAACAAAATGAAGACAACAAAATATTAGAGTAACAAAGTGCAGAATTTTAGCAAAATCTTAAGGTTGTAAGTGTTGTGTATGGGTGTCGATGATGAGAGAAGGAGGAGGAGATAGCATGTAGTAAGAACAAAAGAAAAGATGGTCTTTAATGTGAGTGTGTGTCGTTGGTTTATGTGTGTGGCAAGGATTAAAACACTTGGCAAGAAACTTGTCAAGTAAAGGGCTAGGTTATGTGTCCTATTAATAAACCACAATTTGTCACTTAATAACTAGTCCAATTATCACTCAATCGCTAGGCCATTTGTCTTATATTTCCTAAGCCATTTGTCACCCGATTACCTAAGCCATTTGTCACTCATTCTCCATTGCCACGTGTTACTATTTTATAGGCCTAGTCAACCTAAATTCCCATGTATCAATTTGTTTTGCCATTTAACATTTTTTCTAGTCTAGGTGCACATATCACTTCATCAATCTCTCAATTATAACAATAAATTCCAATTTACTAATTATAGTCCATTAAACCAAATTTCAAGACATGCTCAATTCACAATCACTCAATCACATCATGATTATTTAAAATCTTTCATACCTTGGAATAAGTCAATTGAGTGCATATACTATCTTTGTAATGTTTTCTAAAGAATAATTCATGTGTGTATGCTTCTAGTATGCATATGAGTGAAATGCACATCATAAATGATAAGGCTCATATGATTCAAGAGTCTAATACTTTAACCCTCAATAAGTTTTGGAAACAAGTTATTACAATCCTCCCTCCTTAAGAAATTTTGTCCTCAAAATTCTTACCTGATTGGTTAAATAGATGGGAGGTACTATTTTCTCACATTCTCTTCAGTTTCCCATGTAGCTTCTTCTCTCGAATGGTTCCTCTAAAGGATTTTCACCAAAGGAATTACTCAGTTTCTTAACTGCTTAGTTTGATAGCCAACTATTTTGATCGGGTCCTTCACATAACTCAAATTAGTTACAATTTCAACTTCTTGTGCCAGCAATACATATGTCAGATTTGATCGATACTTCCTAAGCATACTAACATGGAACACATTGTGAATCTAAGACATCTCTGGCGGTAATGCTAACTTGTAAGCCAATGGTCCAACTCTCTCAATAATCTCATATGGATCAATGTATCTAGGGCTTAACTTACCCTTTTTACCAAATCTTAGCACTCTTAGCCAAAGTGATACTCTCAGAAACACTTATCTCCTACTTGGTACTCTATATCTCTCCAGTGCTGATCTGCATAACTCTTTTGTCTGTCTTGAGCCACCTTAATTTTACTATGGATCAGCTTCACTCTATCCACAGTGTCTTGACTCAGCTTTGGGCCTTCAACAATCCTTAGACCCTCTTCATCCCAATACAAAGGCGATTAATACTTTCTACCATATAATGCTTCATATGGAGCTATACCAATACTACTGTGAAAATGATTGTTGTATGCAAATTCAATAAGAGCTACATATTGATCCCATGCTCCTTGGAACTCCAAAACATAGACTCTGATCATATCCTCAATAATCTTAATAGTTCTCTCACTCTGTCCATCTGTCTGAGGATGGAATGTTGTACTGAAGTTCAACTTCGTACCCAATGCGGTTTGTAAACTTCCCCAAAATCTAGAAGTGAATCTAGGGTCCCAGCCTGATACAATAGACACTGGGACTCCATGTAATCTCACTATTTCATTAACATACGTCTGAGCTAACTGATCCAGTATATTCTCTCTCACAGGTAGGAAATGAGCCGATTTTGTCTGTCAATGATGACCTATATGGCATCATGTTGCCTCAGAGTCCTCGGCAAACCCATAATAAAATCCATAATAATCCTCTCCCATTTCCATTATATAATAGGCAATTACTGTAACTTTCCAACTGGAGCCTGACGCTCTGCCTTAATTTGTTAGCATGTCAAACATTTAGCAACATGTTCCGCCACTTGCTTCTTCATTCCTAGCCACCAAAAATGTTGATTCCGCGTATTATACATCTTGGTAGTATTAGGATGCATAGCATAGGCTACTATGTGAGCTTCCTCCAAAAATTTCTCCTTTCAGACTATCAACATCAGGTACACATAATCTCTGCTTCAACCACAATGTATTATCTCTCAATTCAAACTTAGAACTTAGATTTTGTTTCAACCTCTCAATAAGCTTTACTAATTCTAGATCATTACTCTAAGCTTTTATAATCCTTTCATGCAATACCAGTCTAAGCTTTAATGTAGCTAATAATGCTTCTTTCTGTCCCAAATTTAGCTCAACGTTCAATGCTCTTAGTTGTACTAAGTTTAGTAACCTTGATGTCTGAATTTGTGCCAAACTGTTATTGGGTTTCCTACTTAATGTATTAGCTACCACATTAGCTTTACCAGGATGGTATTCAATCGTCTAATCATAATCCTTAAGCAGATCAATCCACCTCCTTTGTCTCATATTAAGCTCCTTCTGACTCAACAAGTATTTCAAACTTCTGTGATCTGTAAATATTTGAAATGTCTTACCATATAAATAATGTCTCTAAATCTTCAAAACAAACACCACTGCAGCAAGTTCTAAATTATGAACCGAATAGTTACACTCATAAGGTCTTAATTGTCTTAAAGCATATGCTACCACTCTACCATATTGCATCAAAACACACTCTAATCCCTAGTGTGACACATCAATGTATAATACATATCCTCCAGATCCAGATGAAATAGCTAACATTAGTGCTCTAGTCAATCGGTGTTTTAATTCCTCAAAACTCTTCTGACATTCATTAGTTCATCGGAAGGGTACATTCTTCTTTAGAAGCTTTGTCAAAGGGGCTGAGATCAAAGAAAACCCTCGATAAACCATCTCTAATAACCAAATAATCCAAGGAAACTTCGATTCTCTAATACATTCCTAAGTGCTTCCTACTTTATCACTGCTTTAACTTTCTTTGGGTCAACCTGTATACCTAATCCAAATACTATATCACCTAAAAATACCATTTGATCTAGCCAAAATTCACACTTATTGAACTTCATATACAATTGCTTCTCTCTCATTATTTGTAAGACTAACCTCAAGTGCTCAAAATGTTCCTCTCTACTTTTTGAATATACCAAATATCGTCTATGAATACAATTACAAAGTGATCTCGGTAGGGCTGGAATACTTTATTCATCAAAGTCATAAAAGCTGTCGGAGCATTTGTGAACTCAAACAGCATTACCAAAAACTCAAAGTGCCCATATCTGATCCTGAATGCACTCTTTGGAACATCGGCTTCTGCTATTTTCAATTGATAATACCCCGATCTTAAATCCAATTTAGTGAATACCTGAGCTCCTAGTAACTAGTCAAGTAGATTATCTATTCTCAGTAATGGATACTTGTTTTTTTACTGTTACCCGATTCAATTGCCTATAATCAATACACAACCTCAAAGTCCCATCTTTCTTCTTTACAAACAAAACTGGAACTCCCCATAGTGACACACTGGGTCTGATGAAGCCCTTTTCTAAAAACTCCTGTAGTTGGTTCTTGAGTTCCTTAAGTTGTACAGGTGCCATCCTATAAGTAGGAATATATATAGGAGTGATACTTGGAACAAGATCAACAGTAAACTCTGTCTCCCTATTCGGGGATAGTCCCAACAATTCGGTGGGAAACACATCTGAAAAATTCCTGACAACAAGAATATCCCAAACTGTCTGCTCAGTTTGAGTATCAATTACACAGGCTAAGTAAGCTTCACATCCCTTTCGAATCAATCTAAAGGCATTTATTGAAGAAATCAACCTGGCTGGCACTACTTGACTAACACCTTGAAATATTACTCTTGGCTTATTAGGAGATTCAATAATCACGTCCTTAGTGTAGAAATTCATAACAACCCTATGTGCATTAAGCCAGTCCATACCTAAAATAAGGTCTATCTCCTTTAGTTGCAATACTATCAGGTCGGCTTCCCACTTTGCCTGATCAATCTGAATAATACACCCCTTACATACTTCCCTACTCACTGTAGTACTACCTACTAGAGTGCTCACCTCTAAACCAAATTTGAACATCTCTCTTTCACAATGCAGTTTAGATGCCAAATGTGGAGTAATAAATGAATGTGTAGATCCTAGATCTAATAATGCAAAAACATCATAATTAAAGACATGCAACACACCTATAACAGCATCTGGGGAGTCCTGAGCCTCCTGTCTGATAATGGCATAAATCCTAGCCTAGGATTGTGATTGGTTGCTCTGCACCTTAGTCTTCATCCTAGCACTAGGACCTGTTGAACTAGTTCTTCCTTTACCTCTGTCTCTCTATCTTGCACCGCTGGCTCTGCTTTGCTGGACAGTCATTTCAGTTATCAATCCTCCTCTCACTCTGGAATATGCTCCTATAATGGCAGGACAATCTCTAATCTGATGTTCAAAGGAGCCATAACATTGACAAGCTCCTGATATCTTCTAACATTCTCCACCGTGTCTCTTCCCACAATACCCACAACTAGACATCTATTGCGCTTGCTTGCCATAAGGTTGTCCTCCATACACTTGGCCTCTACCACCAGAATAGACAAAGTCACCTCTTGTCCTGAACCTTGACTGTCTTGATCTCGACTGTGGTCGTGAGGATCTATTTTGGTGTTTGCTGAATCTTCTGCCAGAATCAGCTTGGAACTCACCCTGCTCTTAACTTTGAATTCTTGCCTATACTCCTTTTGTCCATCTTTTAGTAACTGTTCAATTCGGATTGAAGCAGCTCTCAACTCAGTAAAGCTACTCAAATTAGTTATGGCCAACCTTGTTCTAATCTCCATATTCTGTCCATCTTTAAATCGCCTACACTTATCTTCCTCCGTTGGAATCAAAGCAATAACATACCCCATTAACTCGTTAAACCGCACCTCATACTTGGCTACAGTAAGGCTTCCTTGTTTCAGATCTAGGAACTCTTTCATCTTCCTATCCAAGTAAATCTTTGGCATATATTTCTCATTAAAGACTCTCAAGAAGTCTTCCTATGTCAATCTACAAGGTCGAGCGGAACTGCTAGGAATAGTTTTCCACCACTGATAAGCTGGACCTTGCAGTAGCGAAACTGTGTAGTCGAACCTTTCATCGGACTCGCATTCCATTTAATCAAACACCCACTCAATTCTTTCCAACCAATCTTCTGCCTCCGTAGGGTCTGTAATTCCATAGAAGTCTACAACCCTTTGCTTTCTAAGCTTATCATACCTCCTGTCTCTCCTCTCAAGAATTCTCAGAGGCATTTGTTCATACTGAGGTACTGGAGATTCTCTATTGGCTCCTATGGACTCAAGGTCAGCTGATTCTGTGACATGGACTCCTATGGCAGATGATCTATAACAAACAACAATTGTAATCACTATACGAGCCTCTGGCCAGATATTATGTTAAACTACTCCTATATGTCCCTAAGGATGCCTAACCATGATTTGATACCAAAAATTGTAACATACCACTCTCATAAAGCATATCCCAACATACTAGAGTATATTTGAGCACATAGCCTATGAGAATGGCACGTTAGAGCAATCACATTAACTTATTATGGAATCACGCATAACACAAGTATTTCAAAGATCAGCTTTCCCATTTCATTCACAAACATAACTTACATTGTAGCATTACATTTCATAATCCATATATTTACATTTCAAAAACATTGGATAACTTTAAGTTTAGCACTGATATGTATTTGCATCCACCTCTTATAAAGTCATATTTAAGTTAGCTTCTCTCTTTTATTCTTAGCTTCTGCCTAATAAGTCCAGCATTGATAAGTTCCTCCATCATTTTTCTAGTGTGAATAGACAAAATAAAATTTTATTTTGTTTGTTAGCAGTAACACCTGCTAGAAAATTCTACATATCAGAAAGTACTTTCAGATACCACCCAAATGTATGAGAAGAAAATAGTTGATCTGGTGAAACAATCAAAAAATTCGCATTCATAGGCTGAAAGTGCTCAAGAACATTTGGAAGAACTGAAGAAAAAATTAACAAATAATCACATCTTAATGTATGTCAAATATTTACATTCTCTATGGTCAAATCAATGAAGAGCATATGTGGCTTCTTGATGCCCAAAATTAGTTAAACATAATAAGAAAGCTTTTAAGTGATCAGCAAAACTCAGTCTAGGTAATTGTTATGCTTTTAATTGAAAAGAGTTATCCTACACCTGATACTTATTTTGCTCAATGGCAGGTTGTCATGGATTGTTATTTGAAAGGGGATATAAACTTGTCATAAGGCTTATGATTATCTTTTCATTTTTAAAGGCATTTAACTCATGGAATCAATTTTCCCTTGGTGATTTTTTTCTTTTTTTCCTTTTTTTACTAGTCGTTTTTGATAGACTAAGGAGCAAAAACATATCACAGAGCTTAAGTCTAGATTACAAGAAATGCATCAAGTACATGAGGCAACTATCAATGAACTACAATCTCTAAAAAAAGAACACAACAATCTACAAGCAGAAAGGGTATTGCTGGAAAATGACATTTGTGCTACATATTAATACCTTTATTCCTATGCCCAATAATCAAGTTAACATTCATTTATCCTAATATTTTGGCCAGCAACATATTTGATAAATTCAGACTCCTAAGCGGTAATAAAAAAAATTAACTTCCACATTCACTGATTAAAAGGAAAACATACCCCAACAGTAACAATGACCAAGCAACACAAAGCAAAAGCAACGATGGACAACAATAACACCTACAAAAAACAATTTCAAAAAGAGAGAAAAATGAAGGCAAAAATAAGACGACTGACCACAACTACAGGTAGGAGAAAAATGAAAAAAAAAATTAAACACAGGAACGGGAAAACGATTGCAAATTTACAAACAAAAACCTCATCCCAAAACATTGAGCACTAAACAAATAAAGTAAAATTCGATATAATATTTTACCAGGGAAAAGTAAAACATACCATAACATCACAAAGAAAAGGCAAGGATGGACAGCAACAACACCTACAAAAAATGCAATTTGAAAAAGAGACATAAATCAAGGTAAAGTTAGCAACCATTCTCATGGAAAAAAATTGGAAAACAACTGCAAAAAAAAAGAGCAAGGGGGGGGGGGGG
>JAOSBL010000008.1:22649494-22661622 GCA_027568915.1 Erythroxylum roraimae
TCGGACCATTTGTTTCAGTTCGTTTCGCTTTCGATTGGCTTTTGATTCTTTCGCTTTATGACTTCCGATTTGATTTGTTTCGATTCTTTGATTCCTTCGACTTCATAAATCATTCGATCATGGGTTTCGTTTTCTTTTAGAAATCGATGTGCTTTCGATCCTTTGAATTAGTAACCCGTTCCTTCGATTTCGCCTTTTGTTTTCGCTTCGGACCACTTTGTTTTCGCTTCCGCATTTTGTTGTTCGAATTTCGATTTCGATTTCGTTTCCATTTTTCGGTTGGGGTCCGGTTCCCAGATCGAGTCCCAACACATATAGTGTTGTCACACATTCCATATGTTTTAGTTTCGGAACTTTTGTCACAATAAGATGAAGAATTGTTACAACTTTATTTATCACTATTTTATATTATTTGTGTCCAAAACCTTGTTATAAATAAATGCAATTGTTGTGACCATATCGTGTTGTCACATATTTAATAGGTTTTAGTGTCAGCAATTTTGTCACATTAAAATGAAGTTATGTTACGACTTAACTCATCACTACTTTATATTATTTGTGACGATAAACTTGTCATAAATATTTGAAATTATTGTGACCATATAGTTTTGTCACACATTTAACAAGTTTTAGTGTCAATATTAGTGTCACAAAAACTTTGCATAATTGTAACCATTGTTTAAATTCGTCACAATTTTAATAATGACGGAGGTATTTATGACGGGAGATGACAACTTCAAATATTTGTTACTATTAATAATAGTAACAAATATTACTATTTTTAGTCATAATTTTTACCTTCACTAAAAATACAATTTCTTATAGCGTGCGGCTGAAATCTTTCAGTTCACGAAGGACCAACACGCAATAAGGCTCACGAAGCCTGATTGGACTGGGTTCCACATGTATTGGCTTGTTAGTACATTTGGTGTAGGATCAGTGAACACTTAAAAAACTATTATCCCTACTAACCCTTTACCAAAAGCTTCACCCCATTTAGCCTATATCTACACCGTCCTTTGGATAGACACATGCTTGATGTTTTGCTGCTTGCTTTTATTTTGCACCATTTGTTCTAAAAGTTACCTTCCATGGTGGAGATTCTTTTGCTAGTCATCTCGTATTGGCCCCGTGTTAAAGGAGCCTGGTGCCTTTTCAGATAATTTGACGTAGACCTAACGATCATGACTGTAGTTCCAAAGCCTGATCAAATAAATGGTTTCTGTACTTAGACACTGACCCAGCATTGCATTTGGATACCTCACCTAAGCTAGCTTAGTCCAGAGAAAGGACCTTCATTGAGGTTTTATAGGCTCAATATGTCCTACATGACCTACCTGTGTGAGACAATGCTGGCAACATGGACCTAATGTGTTTCCCAAGCTCACTTACATTGAGGCCATGACCCTGATCCTTGGCTTGTAATCTCCATAGGGCATGATCTCGCTAATTATGGTTCCTCAACAACGAAAGGTTTTTAGAGATAAGATAAGAATAACACTTGGTCATGTTTACACATATGGATCAGCTTCAGTTGCAATTATCTTATTCCACGGGCAATCTATCTGTTGATTTGACACTTCACTCGCGTTGCAATAATTTTTTCCCGATAAAGTTTGTCGTTAATTGGAGGGTACACCTGCGGATCACCTGCACTTCACTCGCGTTACAACAATTTTTTTCCGATGAAGTTGGTCATTGATTGGAGGGTCCAACAATTTCAAATCAACAGATAGATTGCCTGTATAACAAGATAGTTGCAACTGAAGCTGATCCAGATGTGTAAACATGACCAAGGACTTGTAAAGGGTGCAATGTCTGCTATTAGTAGGTCAAGCTGAGAATAAGTGGAGTAGATAGAATCTCATCCACAAGCGGCACCATATTATTCTTTTCCCTGATTGGGGAACAGAAAAGGAAAATCTGTAATGGAATCTTCTTTTTCTAGGCACAGGCAAATGTGCATTTCTGGCAGGGAAAATCAGTGACAGATGAAAATTGATATTATTCAGCACATACAGGTTTCGAACGTGCGACTTGGTGTAGTTCTAATCAAGTTTAGAATCTTATCAATAGATATTGAGATATATAATTAACAATTCTCAGGCAGCAAAAACAAAATCAAAGTGTTCTCATTCATAAGAGTGAAGCCCAATATATGGGTTGGGAGGATTGCAAATCAAGTAAAGATCTTGTCAGTGATGATTTTGCAGCGAATCTTTTAACAAATGCGACTTTTTTTTAAGCCCAACTAAAAGATGAACAGAAAACAGTCTCAGGCCGATATACATTTTGCTTGAAAAGCAACTTGATTTCGTTTGGGCTTTGAAGCTGATATTATAATTCGGCCCAAATTTTGAACACGGGAATCGTTGTCGAGGATATTACAAAAACTTGAGCAAACATGAAAATATCGACAGGGAAGAAAATAAAGGAGAACAAAGCTAAGGACTTTCATTCCCCAGAAGGCATACCGACGGCAAACTTGAAAATGCAAAATTATGCACAATAAGAAAATGTTTCCTTGTCTCATCCTCCTTTAGACGTTTGAATCTATTTTTAGAAATTATCTATGTACAATTAACATAATTATAGCCATTTTAATTTCCAAACCTTTCTTATCGATCGTCGAACTCTATCATGAGCGCAAGAGACTTCAATGTTGTCTCTTGATGAGTATGGATATGATGATTGTTTGAAACTATTTAAAATACCAAAAAAAAAATACAAAGAAAAAAGAATGAAGTTTAGGGATGACAATGAATTTTTCGAGTCCAACACTATTTTGAAACTTAATCGAGTTTCTGATATGGGCATTGGGTGGACCAAAGCCCGCAATGGTCTTATAATCGCCCTAAGCCCAGACCCAATTATCTCCCACAATCATAATAATAGAAATGTAGAAATAGAAGTGAAGAGAAAAGTAAATTTTGAAGCTTCTAAGTTCCAACCACCTCTCCCAGTTACAACAGTGCAAATTAGAAGTTTGGAAAACATGTGCTCCTGACCATTAAACATGTCAAGCATTTACTTCTCTTTAGTAGTTTTTATCAATTTCTCCTCTTTGATAATTATTGTCGTCTTTCCTAAGTATATGATAGACTACGGTTAAGATCAATATTAAATTTTTATAGCAAGTGCATGGCATAGCTGTAGCTAGCATAGGTAAGTATGAGTTGATTCCACGAAGACAATAAGTACTAGTAATTATCCTTTTTTTTTCTAACTTATGATTCAGATTTTGGATTTTAATTAAAAATTAAGCTAAACAAATAAACTAAAATTAGAAACAATAATGAAGAAGGACAAAGGAAGTTATTTAGAAAAATCAATATCAAATAGCAGTGTCTAGTTGACGAATCCTCCTAAGAATCATTAAATATTAACCCTTTATCGTTCAATTATATTATTGATTAGTAGACCATGAAAATTCCTATCTTATGTTAATATCTTTCTTAAGAATATTAACAATTAATCCATCAGTTAATTAACTGAACTCTCTCTCATTAAAGCCCTTAGGATTGCATTATCGATTCGTGAATTTCACTATTAGGTTTAACCATAATCTACAGTATTTATGTCGACCTATTTTTACGTTTGCATGTAACTCCTTCCAATTATAGTAGATCTATTCATATAAGATGATTTCTCAATCTCAATCTTTTGAAATCAAATGATTTACTAATATTCCAGATATGTTAGAAGAAGAATAAAATGCATAATTGAATCGCAATAAATCAATCAATATAATTGTAGTGAATAAAAGATTAAAATATATTGTTTTCCCAACTTAGGATTCATCACATCTGAACACTAAATACGTTTGGTTACTCATAAAAAACGAAATCAATTGCAAACATGCAGAAAAACTAATAGAAAATAAGGCAATCGTAATTTTAAATATCCCTCTCTCTTTTATTGAATCTTCTTGTAAGTATGGATTGCATATAGCTTTCTATCGAATCTTTTGATGATGGCCTAAAAACTTTTAAAACTTCAACTCTCTTTGTTTTGCCTCCATTCACATTCTTTTATAGTAAAATTTAAGATTTTTGGGATATACATGATCATTTACAGAGGCATGTAAAAGACCGTGTATATTTGAAACACTTGAATTCATGATTTTGCACAGGAACATAGACTTACATGGGTAACATACACAGCTGTGTATATCAAGTTACACAAGCATTTAACTCCACACGACGAACTCAAATTCTTCAATCTTCACACGTTTACAGAGACTTACATAGTCATTATACACAGTAGTGTAGGTCTTTAGTTGCTTCAAATCTTCATTTTATGGCACGATTTCATCCAAATTCTTCTCCTTAACAGCCATGAAGGCAGTTATGACCTATAAATGCAATTGGAGAGAATTAAGTACCAAAAAAAATACCAAAAAACTATAAGATATCAAGCAAAATACATCAAATATGGGAGTATAATTATAGTTAAATTAGCATCTATCAAACATCCGCACATTTAAGCTTTTGCTTGTCTTCAAGCAATAATCTAAATTATTAATTTTATAAACATCTATCCCTCATTAATTTCAACCTGTTCATCTATAATCTACATCATTGTATCATATTAACAAAATTAACATATAATTAGAATCAAACAGTCCTATACTAACTTCATAAGTCAATATCACTAGTAATCAAATCACTAATCTTTTTGAAATCAAAAGCACAATTCTTTACACCCTCAATAAGATTTCACTCAATACACTTAAGTGTTTAGGGTGAAAAGTATCAAACTCTCAAATCAATGCATAGTAGAACTCTTAACTATAAGCTTGCAATTTTATCATATCTCCACAACTTATAGGTAAATTAGAAACATAAATTAAAAGGTCTTTATAAGGGTTTAATTGGGCTTAGGTAAGGTATGATTGAGATAATAAAAATGTGATAAATTTGATGGAAATTTATAAAGGAATTATTACAAGAAACTTGTTACTTCACTATTCATAAGTCCTTGCATTTTAAATCCATTAGTAATTTACATTTTTCTATGCTCGCAAATTTTTTTTATGATATTTTCGAGCATTCATCACGTATCAAAATTAAATAAATATTAGACTTTTCAAAATTTCAAGTTTCAAAAAATTTAAGTAATGTAAATAACCTTCAAGGTTCAAAACAATAACAAGGCTCTAAGAAAAATAGGACAAAGGTTAATAATGAGGTTATAATCAATAAAAAAGGCTAAGGCTCAAAATTGATTATTCCTAAAGATAAATTATGGTAAGGTAATTATCAAAGAAACAGGCTTAAACAATTGTTGAATCTAAGTGCCTTTATCACCTCCATGCTTCTAATTCAATAAATGTGATCTCAATATGCATAATAAAAGCAAGTTCCATAATTAGTCAACTATACATGATAACACACATAAAAGAATAAAAGAGCTTAAAAAATTTTAAAGTTAGGCTTTTAGGGCTCAAAAGCTCACACAAAAAATGATTATATTATGTTTGTAAATAATATGCAATTTTCATTCAAATTGACTATCTCAATGCCTACTAAAAATATGACTTAGAAAAGCAAGTTTATTCTAAGTATCGTCCTTTTGTATACTAATTCAAATCAATATTCAATAATGAAATAAAGTACTTATGTACATATTTAAACTAACGTTGAATGTCAGATAATAAAATTTAATAACAAAGATTATAAAAAAACTTAAGAAAAATATCAACCCCTTTCTCACACTTAAAATTGTACATTATCCCCATTATATACAATATAAGCACATATGAATAAAAGGAGAAAAAGTGGAGGAATTTGGTACTTCCCTAAGTAATAAGATTTTCATATTCTAATTTTGATGAATTTAGGACTATCCATCTGATGCTAGATACAAATATCCATGTAAAATATAAATAAAAGTGATAAAAGGATAAAAGAAAATAAAAATAACGAAAATAACTAAGGGATATGGAAATAACATAACACAAAATAAAATGAAATAAAGTTCTATGTTAAACATCAAAATAGAAACAAAATAACATGGAATTTAAAATAAAAACCTACCTTAATTCATGGGTTGCCTCTTATGCAATGCTTGTTTGACATTCTTAGCTTATTGTTTACCATCATTTTGAGTCTATAATTAATTGCTTACTTCCACCTGTTTCTCCACATAGCAGTTTCATAGCCTGTAAGTAAGTCATATGTTGTAAGATAATAATAAGAGCATAATTTATCAAATTAATAAATCCTATCAAGTGCATTAATGCCCTTTTTAATGACAAACTGATAATAAAGTAAGGGATAACCAAACTCCTTAAATCTTTGGTTAACTCAAAATATTTGGCTTGCAGGAAGTGCCTTTGTACTTTAGGTGGCTACCAATGACTCACCAGTAGTTTTCTTATTTAGTTCCCCCGTTAATTCTTCCTTAACCACCTTTGTCCATTCTTCTTCTTCCTAGACAAAGGTTTCTGGCTCGTCTTCTTCTTCAATCATCTTTTGCCATTTCTCTGCTTCCGCTTCTTAGATAGTGGCTTCCTCTTCTTCTTCTTCTTCCACTTCTAGAAGCTCGTTTTCACTCCTAAGGGTGATTGACATTCTATATTCATTAGGATCTATTTCAGTAGTTCTAGGCAAACTCCCCTGTAGTTTGCTAGATATATTCTCACCAATTGACTAATCCAATTTACCAAGTTATGTACATAAGAATATGTTGTTTGATGCCTCATGTTTGATTCTTGAACAAATTTGTCCATCATATCCTTCAGTACTTAAAGAAAACCAATATATCTAAAATAAAAAAAAAGTTTGATTTTTTTAATTCAATTAAATGAGAAATACTCCCACTAAATTTATAATCCTTGATATACCCCGCATTTTTAGCTTCAACTATCTTTGGTGTATTTAAAGGATAGATTTTTTATAGTCAATAAAATAATTGTTTTCTATCCTTATATTTAATTCTTTATCATTGGATTATAAATTCTTACTTTAGTATGACAACCCCATATGTGTAAATATCTTAAATTTGTTTTCCTTTCATTCAAAATCTTAAAAGGATTTTTAGGAATGGATCTTGTGGAACTCATTTAAGATGTACATTATAGTTTTTAAGGTGAAACTTCATAAACTTAATGGGAGACCATAATTAATAATCATGCTTCTCACCATACCTATAAAGGTATGATTTCTTCTTTTTCTATATCAATTTGTTATGATAAACATGTAATTACATGTTGTGAAATAATGTCTCATCTTTGAAGAAATATAATAAATATACCCTATTTTTATCTTACCTTTGTGCACCTAACAAAGCATTCTCGACCTTTATCAAATCTTATAATCTTAATTATTTTGTCCTTTTGTGTCTCTACTTCTACTTTGAAAACATAAAACACATACAGTGCCTTTGACTTTCAAAGATAAAAATAAATGAAACTTGAATGATTATCTATTAATAAGATGAAATCTTTGAACATTTAAACAAGGAATAGAAAATGATCCACATATATTAATGTGTTTAATTTTAAGAATATCCCTGCTTTTTTAAGAAATTAAATAATATACCATTAATCTAAAAAGCGATTACAAAAAATCAAACAGTTGAAAGGTTGAAATCACTTAACTATTCAAATATCCAAGAGATAACAACTTGTTACTAAAATATATAAACCTTAATAGGTTACAAGGACTTCGAGATACTAGAAAATATAGCAGTGGCAGCTTTAGTTTTAAGGGGCTTCTTAATTTAGATTAGATTCCAATGTAACATGATGTCTAAGTTATATAATAGGTGGATCTTTCTAAGTTATAAATTGCCACCTTATCTTTGAGAGTAAATATTTAAATACAAGGGCTTTGTTCTTAGACTCATAATGAAATACTCACATATTTCTCTCCTTCTATAATGAGTAAATTATGTTCCTCAAGTAGATTTTATAAAATATGTAATCACTATTACAAAGATTTTAAAGTTGGCTTGACCAATTCATAATATCATTCTAGCTACATGGAAGGGGGGATGACAAATGAGCTTTTTCCAATATGCCAATATACCTATCCAGACAAATCTAAAGTAGGAACATTAAAAAAGAGGTGTTCAATGGATTCCTCTTCTTCTTTGTAAAGAGAGAAACTATTAGATATGTTCTAGAACCTACCAATCCTATCAGCATTATAAAGTTCTCTTTTGATAGTGAACCAAATGATGGTTGAAGATCTGGGACTTGAGTGCTTAAACTAGAACATTTTATCCCAAGGGACAAAAGGGATTTGAGGTCTAAGGATGACTCTACATAAATAATTAGATAAAGGCCATTAAAGGTACCTCTTTATTTGATAAGATCCTTGGTGTTTTGATTTGTCTTTTATAAATTCTCCTAAGGTAAAGTCAATACACCTAAGGAGTAGCTCCTTCGATTAGTTTGCTATCAACATGGATATAAGTTTTTATATGGCATTATAGTAGGCAATAGTTTCAAATCCTTGAAAGTAGAAGGATTACTCACTTAAGAAAGAGGAACAAAAAGAATTCATTAACAACCTTCAATATCTTACCATAATTAAGAAATTTCAAAACAACATTCATAACCATAAATTTGAATTATGTCCAAGATCTTTAAAAGAAGAAGCAATTTATCTTGTTAGAGCCTAGAACGTTGTTAACGTGTATAGAAAACAAAACTTGCTCTATATTAGTTATTGTAAATGGCCTTATAAGGAAGCAATTTCTTGATTAGTAAGTTTCTCCTTACTAATTGATTGTCAAAGTTGGATAAAAGAGTGACAACTTATTGGAGTTCCTAGAGAACTAGAGAATAAATTACAAGCATCTTAAAGAATCCCTTACTGAGTATCAATAATGTACCCTTGAGTATTAGATATATGATTGATTCTATTGTAGTTCCTTCTATTAAGGATTAAATTAAGGAAAAAAGAGGAGTTCCTATCCCTTTCCAATAACAAATTAATCTTTAATCTATGTTTCTAAAGTGAATTGTTAATTTCAATTACATTAGTATAATTAAAGAGAGTAGTCTTGCCTTTATTTTGAAGTGTTTAATCAATAGTGGATATGGCTAAAAGAGATTATATGAAGATCAGTCTATTCCTAGGCTGAGTTAAAGCGTGAATGTTATCCCTTATTCTTTATTTGTTAAAGGATTTGAGTTCCAAGTTTATCAGTTTCATTTGTTGTATACAAATATAGAGTTTACACCCATTAATATCTTAGGATAACTTTTTCCTTAAAGCTTCCTTAAATCCATTCACTTCCACTAGTATATTATTGAATCTAAAAGGATGGAAAATTTTCCTATAACCTAATAAGTTTTCCACTATAACTGGGGTGTGATCAAAAAAATAGGGGATTGACAAATAAGTTTAGGGTCGAGTAGTTTATTAAAAGTTAGAGTTTCAATTTTTTAAACAAATAAAAGAGACAAAAAGGAAGATTCTTTAGTCGAGAGACAAGTTAGGAGTCACTTTGAAGTCGTTATATATTAATCTTTATTAATAACTCACCATTCTTGAAGATAGATGAAGATTTCAAAAATATTTTTGGAGATTACAAGATTCAATAACATGAAGTCTTTATGTTGTTTTCTTTATGATTTTATATTAATATTCTTTGTGTAATTATAAACTAATTAGGATATAAATTTAGGTAGCAAGAACCAAAGATGTGATATATTCCAATTCATTCTATGATTAATGAAATGTCTCTTTTCTTGTGATTTATTCATACTAAAGTGAAAGTGAAATATTCATTATATGATTCATGCATCCAAATTTGAGAGAAGCGATGTATGTTTAGGTCACAATGTGAATAAACAGAGATAAGCATGAGCCATTCTAGAGGAAGTCACAATATCTTCCTAAATTAGGGTAAAACTTCTCTCCTTTCTCCTCTTTCTCAAACACACATCCTTTTGAAACCAATTTGCTTGGTTTAATTTCCATTTTAGGTAACTCCCCCTCTTGCCATATTGCTCAATTTCGTTTTTTACCATCTTAGGAAAATTTCTTCCAATCAATCACCCTTCAATTCTCGTCCTTTACTGGAAACTAAGACTATCCCTACCCCTTTGAGGCCAGATTCCACTCTTGCAAGGTCTGAACCCCCTCCGCTATGTTTGGATATGTCTCTCCCTCAAAACCTGTATAAAACATTCCAAAAAAACTCCCTTTCAACCTCTGTAATTTCTCCTTGTATAGATGTTGGAGCCCTGGAACCTCCCTCTCCTATGCAACAGGATGTATTAATTCCCCCTCAGAGAATTACTTAGAGAAGGGTGGCAAGTTATCTAGATACATTTTGTCAACTATGATATGTAAAACGTTCCAGCTAAAAAGCCCCATTCACACCCTTAAATGAGATCCTTCAACTTGGAATTTAACCTTGGCTGGCAATCTTTTAGAAAAGAGATTGCCTTTTTGTACTGTCTAACAATAAGCATTTATAAATAGGAAAAAAGTTTCTCCTTGAAAAGGTTCTAATAAGTGTTATTCATCTTCAAATTTGTAACCTTAGAGAATGTCTAAAGAATCTAGGAAATTGGTAAATGGAGCATACATGGGAGACCCTCTTTGTCACTAAATGGCTCCCTGGGTTTTATTTAGATAGGAATAGATTGAGAACCATGCTTATTTAGGCCAAAGGTTTGCTAAAGGTATAAGTTACATTATAAGCTCCTTACGCAAACTGATCAACCTTAATAAGAACACAATAAACTTAGAAACAATAGTTTATCTATGATTTTCTATAAAAGTGGATTTAGATTGTGAGTTTCTATATCCCATTAAAGTTATGAGACTAAATCATGATAATCTTTTATTTGAAGACTCCCTCAAAGTCACTATCTATGAAGGCGTAAGAGGAAAGAACCACGAGTGGAGAGCAAAAATATTAAATCTAAAATCATTCCAGAATTTGATTCTAGCTCATTTGTGCCTTCTTCTCTAGTTATTGTGGCTCCACTAGAAGACATCAATTCCCTTTTAAAAGATCTTAAACCTACTTCAGATCCTTTGAACCACTCGAATACTCCCTCCATTTATTTCATCACATGTTGAGGTTATCTCTACTACTTTTGAAAAGGCACCAATAGTAGGACAATCACATCCTCTCAATAACACCTCTATCTCCCTAAAGACCATAGACCCTAGATAATGTAGTAAGGAGTTAAATCAACCCTCTATTCTATCATTACCTATCCCAAGCACCACCAAGATCAAAGCAGGTAGGAAAGATAATAAGAAAATGCCTACTTCCTCCCCTCCCTCCTTATGAAATTGCTCATATGGAACGTTAAGGGTTTATATAAGGCCATCAACCAGGTTGCTTTTAAAGATTTCTTGTCCATTAATAGACCTCATTTATCATATAAATTGGCTACACTGATTGTTTAAAAACTGAACCATTGGTGATTAGTCACGAGTTAAGAGCTCATGAATGAAAGTTCTTGAACTAAGAAATGATAGACAAGAGTAAAGCAAGGAATGAGAAATGTGGATAGATTCATGATTTGCAATGGTGTTTTTGGTGAATAAAAGATTTTTGAAAATTTTGGATATTGGAGTCAAAAGTTATGATTCTTGTAAGTGGAGACGCAAAAAGCAGACGGAAGAAAAGCAGACGGAAGAAAAGCAGACGCAAAAAGCAGACGGAAGAAAAGCAGACGCAAAAAGCAGACGGAAGAAAAAGTGAGACGATATAGAAGGCAGATGATAGAATTAGCTTTCGAGGTCTTCATGAAAGTTGTAGATCTAGAAGTCCTCTTTCTAATGGTCTAAAAATGAAGTCAATCTGACATTTGTACCAAAAGTTATGGCATTCGTACTGAGACATGTATATTACAAGTGAGGGCAAAAACGTGTTGGAGTCTTTTGGCCATAACTTCTTCTGTAGACCTCCAAATGACCTGATTCTTGAACCATTGGATTCGTAAGACTTTTCTCTACATCTCCTCAAAAAGAAACAAAGCTATCTGAAATGTATGGAGAGAGATTGAGTGAAAAACATAGGACGGGTATAGTGAGTGTGCTCTTAAAGGATATGAAATGGTGTTATCCCACTGAACATACTTTAGTATTTTGATGATTTTGGGATCAGTAGAACTCCAAATGAGATGATTTCTGATTTGTGATAAA
>JAOSBL010000008.1:22684731-22700594 GCA_027568915.1 Erythroxylum roraimae
TAAGTGAGACGACCCGAGGTTGCATCCTATATTGCAATCCTTGGAATTAAATTTTTTTTGATTCAGTTTCCAAGGGACTGATCTTAAGACCGAATGATGGCACCGATCACCTTCTCTAGCAGTTCCTCCAATTGTTCCTTAAGCTCCTTCAACTCAGCTAGAGCCATTCTATATGGTGGTATCGAAATAGGCACGGTACCAAGAATCAAGTCAATAGCAAACTCGATTTCCCTTACCGGTGGCAAACTAGGTAAGTCTTCTGGAAACACATCAGGAAATTCCCTTACAACTGGAAAATCCTCTAACCTCCCTTTATTCACATCAACGTCCACAACATACGCCAAGAAGGCTTCACACCCTTTTCCCATCATTCTGTTAGCTAGCAAAGCCGAAATAATTCTTGGCAATAGTGTTTTCCTGTCCCCTCTGAAAATCACCTTCTCACAGTTGCCCAGATCAAATTCCACCTCCTTAAGGCCACAATCCAACTTCGCATGATACTTCTCCATAGCATCCATTCCAAGCATAACATCTAAGCCTTTTCGATCTAAAGGTAGGAGGTCCAATACTAGTCTAGCATCCTCAATAAAGAGTTCACAACCCCTATATACTTGACTGATTACCACATTCCTCCTTAGAGGTGTACTAACAAGCAAAGGACTATTCAAAGGAACTAAATTCACAACATACAAAATCATACTTGCAGAAACAAAAGAATGTGTGGAACCAGATTCAATTAGTAAATATATTGCTGAATCAAATAACTGAGCCATACCTGTGACAACCTCAGGTGCGGCTGCAGCTTCCTCTCTAGTCATGGCAAACACCTTTGCTTGCACTTGACCCCTTGGCCTTTCTGAAGGAATAGCCTTCTTTGCAGCTCCAGAACTGCCTACCTCAGTGACTGGCCTAGTTCCTACTGTTTCTGCTCTCCTCGGGGCTTGAAACTGTGACCCCTCTCATCTCAGTACCTGGGGACAGTCCCTAATCATATGTCCCTTCTCTCCACATCAAAAACATGCTCCAAGTAACCTGAGGCATTCCCCCTTATGAAACTTCCCACAATGCTCACATTGGGGGTTTGTGTACTGGCGCCTCTCCACCCTGCTATTTCCTCCTACTGTTGACGCTTGCACTGATACTGCCCTTGCTTGCCTGTTCTTTGCAGAGGCACTACTCCCCACCTCACTTTGTGTAAGAAAACTCTTCATACTCCTCTCAGGCATTGGAGCACTCATTCCCTTCTTAGAAGACTACTCCCGGTTCTTCCTCTTCTTATTCGCTTCATATCTTATGTTCTCCAGATTCTCAGCCTGGAGTGAGGCATCTACCAATTGCTGGTAGTCATAGAAATTGTGGATCAAGACTTTCTCCTTGATCCCCAAATGAAGCCCTCCTTTAAACTTGCGGCACTTGTCCTCCTCATTTGCCACAATGTTGGCTGCATATTGGGAAAGTTGAGTGAATTTCAGCTCATACTCACTCACACTCATGTTCCTCTGTGTGAGATTCAGAAACTCCCTAGCCTTCTCTTGAACATAAACCCTCGAGAAGTACTTCCTCCTGAAACTTCCAAAAAGTCTCTACATGTTAGTACTGGTAGTATGACCTGACTGTGGGGCACTGTCTCCCACTAATGAAGTGCATCCCCCTGTAGCAAACTCACTGCATAATCCAATTTCTCCTTATCTGAGCACTTCATCTGTAGCAGGACTCTTTTGGTCCTTTTCAACCACGCTTTAGCCTCTTCTGGATTTGTAGTTCCGTTCAAATCCACAGCTCCATACTTGCGGAGCTTATCATACTACCCACTTCTCTCCACTGGAGCTTGCATTGGAACCTGAGACCTTTGACCTTGGCATATGAGAAAGCCTGAGCAAAGGCTTGAAAGAATCGCCGATCTATGGGGTTTGCTTAAGCCATAGGAGGAGGTGGTGGAGGCACTTCCTGTTGCATACTAGGTGCCTCAGAATTCAAAGAAGATTGTGTCTCTGCACCCTGTGGGACATAGGATTCATCTGTGCTCCCTTGGCGAAAGCTAGATCGAGTCATGGCTCCTCGAGTTTTCTTTTGAGGCGGCATTTTCACTCCTTCAATATAAAACCATTGGAAACCTTTAATTCATGCAAAACAATTTTCAAAGTATGCAAAACAGTTCAAATTGTATAAAACAAGTTCAAATCATGTTAAACAATTTAAAACAATGCAGGTTGTTCATTTAAAACAAAGCATATTCATTTCATGTCTTAAACTACCCATTTCATACCTATGATACTCCTAAACTAGTTTCAACTTGGACCTAAACCTAGTGCTCTGATATCATAAAATGTTGGACCCCGTTTCCGGAGCCCAACATCGGACATGGGATCATGAAGCTTGAGCGTGGAGGAAGGCTTAGAAGTTGAAAAAGTAGAAGAAAATCCTTTAGAAGCAAAGAGGGACTGCCGCGCCGAACATATGTTTCGTCGTGGCGAACATATGGGGAAAATCCCTGGACCCTTCGGGAATTTTACGCCACAGTGAGCGATTTAACTTTCGCCACGGCAAGCCTAAAATTTTATTTTCGCCGCGGCGACCCTTTGGTCTCGCCGCAGCGAACTCACCACGCCAACGAAAATAAAAAAGCTTCGGATCAATTTCTCCGCGACGAACTCTTGGCCTCGCCGTGGTGAAAACCCCTAAAGCAGAACCCAAAACCTTTTGCAACCTACCTTATTTAATGCAAACATAAATCCTTTCCAGCACCCTCATTCATTCAATCACAAGGACAAAAATACACATAAACACAAACTACTTCCCAAAACCTTAAACTCATTTGAACATCAAATGCAATGTGAAAACTTAAAAGTGGTCATAAACAAACCCAAAATACATTCCATTCATATTAATAGGCAAAGGTCTTTACAAAGCTTTAATGGCATTTCAAGCCATAATACATCATTTGAATTTGAGAACCAAAAAATACAAAATACACTTGAACTAGTAAATCTTGAAATGCGACTAAAGCCTTGAATTCCTAAAAATCTAACTTATAAAAATACAAAAGTATGCCAATTTCGAGTGACGCCATAACTCTTGACCTACTCGATCTCTTGCTCATCACCTGAATAGGAGGAAGGATAATAGGGGGTGAGCTTAAAGCTCGTGGGTAACAATTTTTATAACCAGTAACAAACAAAACCATTGAAATACTTATCTCTATGGTAACAAAAATTCTCATTGAAAACGCGCTATTCTCATTGAAAACGCGCTATTCTCATTGAAAACACATAGCGCACATTTCTCAAATTCTCAACCAAATTCTCAATAAATGCAAATCAGGTATGCATCAATCTTGTCAACATGTCATGAGCACATAAACACATCAAAATGGTATGGAAGGTCCATAAATAGAACGAACTAACACATTCCCATAAAATGGTCCTGTGTAGTCGTAAACAGAACGAACTAACACAATTTCATATAGCGGGCAGGCGGAAGAAGCCTTTAGTTGAATTGCACTTAACAATAGAATGCACCAAACCAAACCCACATAACATGTATTTCATAATCTTGTAAGCTTGTTGCCCAAAATGACACATTTCCAAAACTTGATCGTTTTCAAACATAGTATCTTTTCAAAAAAAATCATTTTCATATTCTTTTCATAAATCTTCAACACAATAAGCTCATACCAAACACATAATACTTTTTTTCAAAGCATTTACAGAGTTATAATGTATATTCATGAAGTAGTTGAACTCATTTATTTCCATCATTTGAAAGAAAACATTAATGAACTATTACTTAATTATAAAATTGTAACCCACCTTGAAATCCTTGCTTGTTACTTGCTCAAATGTTTCCTTCCTCTTGCTCCTCTTGCTCCTCTTGCCTCACTTGCCTCACTTGATTTCCTTAAACAATAACCAAAATTCCATTCAATTTGGTTTAAAAATCGAAAAGTTATACCTAAACAATTTGGACTGTTTCTTATACTGAAACAAAAATTCAGTGCTCAAATTCCATCCAAAAATTGAAATTCTTAGAGACTGAATTTAGACTCTATTCCTTCATATAATTTGTATCCCTATGAGTCTAGTTTACACCAAATAAAAAATCACTTAATTTAGACATCTACAGAAAACGTTATGCTAAAAATACCAAAACATGTCTGTGCAGGAAAAATGGAGTTCGCCGCGGCGAACTTATCCAGAAACCCATTCTGGAGACATGTTTTTCGACATTCTTCATCTTTTTACTTCCCATCTTTTACATATAACCCATCTTAACCCTAAAACACCTCTTCTACTTTATTTTCAAGCTCATTTCAACCCAATATCATTAACAAATACATCAAAGTCTATCTTTGATCATTAACCCTAAAAGAGAACACTTGCCTATAGCATTCACTAACAACTTCCCACATATGTTAGGCTATATTTGAGTTTCATTTAACCAAATCCATGAGATTTAATGCATAACTTACTTGTTGAAGCTTCACAATCTTCAAACTCTTCAAGATCTTCACAAACCCTAGCTTTTCTCTTTTTCTCTTCTTCTTCTTCCTTTCCACTACACTCTCTTCTCAAACAAGATAACAATTACTTCTTCTTCTAACTTATACTCTTAATAATCATCAAATGTCCATTTTGCCTTCCAATATAAGCCTTATATCTTTTAATCTTAAGTGAATTGCCGATTTTGCCCTTGATACATTCTTACAACATTAACATTTAAATTCCATAAAAACATGCAATAAATCCTCCTAACACTGACATGCTCATTAAACTCCAAAGAAAATGATTTATCTAGCAAGACCACATAATTTATTCAAACATGCTTAATAAAATAAAAAAAATTGGGGCCTAACAGGCTTATTCGTCACATCATGAACAGTACCATGGTTGGGCTGAGACAAATTAAGGGTTAATTAAGGGGTTTCGGATAGGGATTAGAGTGGGGGCTAAAGCATTCTTTTTAGAGAGATCCATGGAAAGTTAAGTTTTCAAAGCCGATTTGGAGGCAACATCGACGCTGACGACCCAAGTTAAGTATTTTTTTTATTGTTTTGTTGTTTCTTTCTCTCATTAGAAATTGATTATGTAATCCTATGGTAATTGATTTGGGTATTGTGTATGGATAATAGGATTTTTTGTTGAACCCCGTTTTTGAAGCCCAACCTCTGAACTCCTAAAATAGGTTCTCTGATACCACAACTGTTGGACCCCATTTTCGAAGTCCAACTCTTGCTCTGATACCACAACTGTTGGACCTCCTTTCTAGAGACCAACCCTAGAACCATAAAACGTGAGCGTATTTCAATAAAATCTCCTTAACCATTATTAGTTCATCTTCATGCTCTGATACCAAAACTATTAGGTCCTGATTTTTCAGAGCCCAACTCTTGGAACTCATGTAAAACCGTGAGCATCTTACTGTGGAAACCCTTCATTTGGAAGGAAAAATCCTTAGGAAGCAAATGGCAGGTTCACCGCGGCGAACAGATGGGAACTTCTACTGAGACCCTTCGAGAAAAGTTTGCTATGGCGAAGTTCCAGGATTAAGCGAGAATTGCTCTCGAGAAAGGTTCGCCATGGTGATCTCGCGGCGAAACCCCCTGGAATCACAACCCCTTAACCTAAAATTTCCAATGGTTTCTACATCACTCTTACCTTACTTTCAATTTACGATGTCCCAAAATCACTCCCTTTAATGCATCATCATTTCAAAACAATTCAATATTATCTCATCATACTGTATAATCTCTTTTCATTTAATTCATTTCTTACAACTAATTCTCATTATTCACAATTTTCTATCTTTCTTTTCCATAACATCTCACTTATATATCAACAATTCATATTCAAAATTCATCATCTCAAATCGATAACTTCCTCAAGTATACCTAATTTCAACTCAACCTTATCCATACGCAAATTCATATTTCAACTCGACCTTATCCTTACACAAATTCATATTTCAACTTGACATCAAAAGTAACAATTTTTAAATCTTTAATGACATTTCAAGCCACAATACATCAATGTCTCAAATTTGCAAATACAAAAGTTACATGAACTAATAATCTTTGAAATATGACTAAGCCTTGCATTTTACAAAAATAACTTGAATTCCAAAATATGTAGATTTTGAAGTAATGCCCTTATACTCTTGATCACTCAATCTCCTCCTCATCACCTGAAGATGGGACAAAAATTGGGGGGTGAGCTTAAAGCTCGTGGGTAACAAGTTTATAATCGAGAAACAAGCAAAAACCCTTTATAAAACTCATTGTCATTGAACCTTTTCATAATCATAGTAATTCCGCATTTAAAAATCATAAAACACTTATTTCATGAAATTCTCAAATTGTCAAACAATTCACAATAGTACAAATCATGTATGCATCAATCTTGTCAAACATATCATGAGTACATAAGCACATCAGAATTGTTTGGGTAGTTCCATGAACATGACGAACTACACAATTCCACATAATGGTCTTGTGTAGCCGTAAACTTGATGTACTATTGCAATCCCACATAGTGGTTTTGCGTAGACGTAAACATGAGGGAGTCCATGAAGGAGCTCCGTGCCACTAGCGGGAAGGTGGGAGAAGCTTTTAACTTGATCAATGTGCACGTGACATTCTTGAATGGATTACACCAAGCTCACATAACATGTAATTCATGGATTGAAAACGGTTTGTCCAAATGGCACATTGTGGAAACTTGTTTTTCATGAACATGAGATATTTCGAAAACCACATCCGAAAGCTTGATTTCAAAAACTTGAATCTTTTCAAAAAGAATCATTTTCAAAGTCTTTTCATAAATCATCAACATAATTCAAGTAACAAACATATAACAATTTATCAATTCATTCAAGAAGCAATAACTGCAACACGTATGATGCAACTGAAATCATTAAACTTTCTTGATTCAAAGAAAACAATTAATGGCTTATTTACTCTATTATAAACATGTACCCACCTTGATTTCCATGCTTATAAACTTGTTTAGGGATGTCTTTCCTCTTTCTCCTCTTACCTCTCTTGATCCCCTTCTTGATTTCCTTTAACAATGACAACAATCCCCATTCAATAGAAATTCAAATTTGAGAACCCATAAGGCATATGCACTAAGATAAATTCTAATTACTCAAACTCTTCCAAAAGTCCAGACCTTTGAGTCAATTTTCTATGATCATTCTGATTAGGTAAATGACCAAATTTGATACACTTTCTTCTAAAAAAATGTTTCTCATTGTCTTAAGTTTCTAATGACACTAAAATAATTCAATTTGGTTTAGTAATCTGAATGTTATACCCCAAATATTTTCGGACTATTCTTATACTGAAATAGTATTCTATGTTCAAATTCCATCCAAAAATTGAAGTTTTTAAAGGCTGAATTAAAACTTGATTTCTTCTTAACATTTGTATCCCTACGTCTCTAGTTTACTCTAAATCAAATATCACTCCATTTGGATAACTACAGAAAAAGTTATGCCCAAAATACCAAAACATATCTGTTCGGGAAAGTGGACTTTGCCGCGGCGAGGCCAGAAGTTAGCCATGGAGAACTTGTCCAGAAGCCTACGAAATTTCCAGCCCTCATCCCATTTTCCAGATTTTTCATATCCAAACATCTACACCTAACACATCTTATACAAAATTCATCCTTTCTACTTCATTTACACTTCATTTCAAACTCAATATCATTCACAAATAAATTCATAATCTATATTTGATCATTAACCAAAAATAAAACATTTACACATACCATTCATCAACAACTTCCTACACATATGCAACTTCATTTTCACTTCTAACTATCACTAATGCTTCATCCAAGAAATCAAGAAGGGTTAATGCTTATACTTACTTGTTTAGCTTCAATGTCTTTAAATTTTTCAAGATCTCCAAAAACCCTAATTTTTCTCTCCCTTCTCTCTCATTTTCGTTCTTCTCCTCTTAAAAGTAAGACTACTCTTCCTTCTTCCCATTTAAAATCTTAATGAATGTAAAATGTCCACCTTGCCCTTCCTTTAAACCATATAACCTTATATGCTTAAGTGACTTGCCAATTTTGCCCTTCATAAAATCTTACTACCTTAATTTAACTAACCCATATAATAAAAATCCTACTAACATTTACATAATACTTAACTCCTTTCAAAAATTTTATTCTATCAAAACCTCATACTTAATATAAATCATGCTTAATTCAATAAGAAAGAAGTTCAGGGGCCAACATTTTCGTTATTGTTCGGTTATTTGTGAATGAACCCATTGGGTATTGTGAAAAGATGATTTTAATGCGTTCAATGACTCATTTAATTGCAAACCCATTGCTAAAATTTTGATATAATTCGTAATTGTTATGTTGAAATTCAAGTGTAGCGACTAATGATTCGTAATCATTAGGGATAACATGACCTAGGTTAAATGGCACATCGTATGTGGTTGTTGCCTTGATTAATCAGTTTTCTTAATTAACAATGTTGCTGCCTAATTCTAAAGATTGTATCCTAGGTTATTCGGTGATTAGGTTTAATTAACGATCTTATCTTGATTAAACAAAACCTAAGGGAAAACTCGAGTTAAGTAACTCACGATTAATAGCTGCTAAGAGAGGTTTGAGAACAACAAATTAATGAAATATGCTTAAATAGGGAGTAGGTCGAGATTGAACTAAAGAATTAGGTCCTTACCAAATTCCCCACTTTTATCATTTTTTGCATGTTTTCTTTAATTTGTTTTTATTAGTTAGTTTCATTTTATTTTCTTCTTTAAAAAAAATCCAAAACCTGTCGTTAAACCTAAACACTAGTTACTTTCATTTCTTAAACTTAGCACACACTCTCTATGGGATCAACCTAGACTCACCACCGCTATAGTAGTGGTCTAGTTATTTTATTTTGACTAGCGTTACGACGCGCGGTCAATTTTGGCATTTATTTTGTTTCATGTTTTAAAAAAAATTAGATGTGGACGGAAATAATTTCATTTATGACTCGTATTCTCAATCCTATAATAATGTTTGGACTGATCAACCTAACTTTTGTTATGGATGGGATAATCATCATAATTACTTCCATGATAGTTTGTAGGACGTACAACAATTCTCATACAGACCAGAAGCTTCCTATCACGACTCCGATCCATCTCTGGAAGAGTTGATTAATATTGTGTATGCTAATATTTTGCAATTGCAGCAGGATGGAGGGTAATTCCCAAAAAACACATGGTCTAATGCCCATGATTTGGAGAGCCAACACGATTTAGGTGCATCTTTAGAAGAACTTGTTAAGAATTTTGCTGCTAACAATTTGCAATTTCAACAAGAGATGCAGTAGCTGTTGCAACAATTCTGAGAGGAGATAAAAGCAAGCCAACAGAGCATGGAAAACCAAATGGGTCAGATGGCAATAAGGCTCAATCGCCTAGAATCGCAAAGCAAAGAGGAGCAACTGTATCAACCCGAGGTGTACACAATAGACGTTTGTGTGGAAACTTTACAAAGTGATAAGGAGCCTGAGAATTTTAAGGTCAACCCTCAACTAATTACTTGTGTCAAAGAAGTTGAGGAGCTCAAAGCTAAAAGGGACACATCTTTTAGCTCAGAGGTAAGTACTGAATCTATGATTATTTTTTAGACTAACTCTTTACCTTTACATAATAGATTGGAGGAATTAAATGATGAAGAAAATGTGAAGAGACGTTCGAAATATTTTCGGAGTGTATGGACTCAGTTAAGATTAAGAATTTGAGGATAGGGAAGATGCTGAATGAGGATGATGATCAACTAAGGCCCTATCCGGAACTACCTCGCATGAAAGTGGCGCTAACTATAATATCTGAAGATCACAATTTCGTCACGTGAGGAGAAGGAGTCAAGCCAGCGATCCTAAACAAAGGCGCTTATTGGGAGGCAACCCAAGGGAAGTAAATTTCTTTTCCTTTACATTTCCGCATTACTTTTTATATGCATTTGTGTTTTTGAATTTATTTGTTTTTGAATTTATTTGTTTTACTCTTTTTAAGTTTCCAATCAAAATAAGATAAAGAATAAAACAAATGAAACAAACATTTTCTCATTTTCTATTGCTTCTGAGATTATATAATCATAATTAGAGTGTGAACTGACTAGAGAATTTCATAGCAACTTTAACATGTACTTTTGCTCTTGTAATTCGTCGATATGCACTATCTTTAGAAGAGTAGTGACTAATGGTAGACAAAGCCGGTGAGATTTTAAGCCTTATTTAACTGACACATCCATATCAGTCTTATTGTCTTTTGATAATGTGTGACTTTCATGACATGTACGTCCCAGTTTTACATTGAATTTCTATTCAATACCTCATTTTTATCACATGCATTAACGTGGATATGATTAGGCATTCTTTGTTTTTCATAAACTACAATAGCAAAATAACCTATCCTATTGACATGATTTTTCCCTTGATAAACTCCTGTGAGCTTTAGCCTTTCTTTTTGTATCAACCATATTACATGCTTTATACTTAACCAAATATCTTACCCAAGCCATAAAGCTAGTGGAACATTTGTGATTGGTGAGTTTGTGGATGTACAAAAGTGTAAGTGTGGGGCTATTTTGTTATGTCTTATGATTGAAATTTCCATGTTGATGTAGTTTATTTTAATTTTTATACGGAAAAGAAAGAAAGAAAAGAAAAGAAAATGAGAAAGAAAGAAATAAAAGAGAAAAGCAAAAAAAAAGGAAAGAAAAGAAAATGAAAAAGGAAGAAAGAAGAAAAAGACAAAAAGAATGAAAAAAATTTGTTTAAAATAAATGTATCAAGGAGGAATTGCATATGTGTTGAAAGTTATTTATGGTTGATGCATCTTCCTAGAGTTGTAATGAATGTTTTATTTGAGTATGTTGAATATGAGGTAGATATTGGCTTGGAAGGTTCACTCTTTGTGATTTCAATATATTGTTGGCATAAATTGTATGAGTGATTCCTTCGAATTGCTATATGCTTCATGTGGTTTGTGTTTGAGACCTAAATGGGGTTGTGAAATATAAATGTTGCATTCATCATAGCTGACGGTACCTAATTTTTTTATAAGGGTTGCTTTGTTTCACTAGCTTTGATGACTTTCATACTACTTAACCCAAATACATTTCACCTTACCTTTGCCCACATTATAACCTTGAAAAGTCCTTTGATTCATGATTTTGCATGTGAATTTACTGGTGGAGAAATGAAATGATATGCAAAGTTATGGATTGTCATGATCATGAATGGTGTTGAGTGTACCCATGGATATACTTTAGTTAACACATTTTTTGAGTCTACCATTAGATTGCCCAGTTTTTGAAGATGATGAATGTTGATTAATCATGAGTAAAAGTTTGGAATGTTGACATCTTGCTATGATTTTTGAAAGTCACTCATCTTTTCTTGTGATTATATATTCTTGGAAAATATGAGAATTGAGTAAATGTTTCGGGTCTTTAAGCTTAATTTGGATGTTTTGCCTGAGGACGGACAAAAGCTAAGTGTGGGGGAAATTGATATGTGTTTAATTGTTGATATATTTAATCATTTACACTTAGAGATTAATGATACGAAAATGCTTAAGATACTCACTTTAATTCATATATGATTTTAGGTACAATTTAGAAGCAAAGAAATTAAAGTGAGTCGAAAGCTCTATATTTTGGCCATTTTTTGAAGATTAATTTTTGGTTGTCTAAAGTAAAAAGAAGAAGAATTAAAGACAAGAAGAAAATTAAAAGAAGAAAAAAAATTTAAAGAATAGTGAATGAAGATGGACAACTGGAAAAAAAAAAGAGGCAAAAAAGGCAGTGCAAGATGAAGAAAATGCAGTGCAGGAGGATAAGTAGGAGATGAAATGCAGAGCAAAGAAAAACATCTGCATTTCACGCAAACATCATGCATAACAAAAACAACATCTGTGTTTAACGTAACTCAATAGAGCAGACGAGGAGAAGTGCGTGAACAGGAGGTGTGACCTAGCATATTAAATTGTCACTTCAAGCTACAGCGTAAGGGGAGTTATGTGAGAGGTCTGCATTTAATGTAGACAACTACGTTAAACATAAACAAAGAGCTTACGAGATTGAACAGAGAGGGGTGGCAATAGCATAGTTGCGGCTTGGTGGCTGAGAGAAATTGGAGAAGAGCTGCGACAAAAGAGAGGGGCATGAGAGAATAGTGAATAGTAGCATGGTCCAACGAGCTTATTCGTCACATCATGAACAATACCGTGGCTGGGCTGAGACAAATTAAGGGTTAATTAGGGGTTTTGGCTAAGGATTGAAGTGGGGGTTGAATCATTCTTTTTAGAGAGGTCCATGGAAAGCTAAGTTCTCGACGCCGATTCGAAGGCGACATTGACGCCGACGACCTGGGTTAAGTATTTTTTTATTGTTTTGTTGTTTCTTTCTCTCATTAGAAATTTATTGTGTCATCCTATGGTAATTGATTTGGATATTATATATGAATAATCGAATCTTCGTTATTGTTCGGTTATTTGTGAATGAACCTATTGGATATTATGAAAAGATGATTTTAATGCGTTCAATGACTCATTTAATTGCAAACCCATTGCTAGAATTTTGATATAATTCGTAATTGTTATGTTGAAATTCAAGTGTAGCGACTAATGATTCGTAATCATTAGGGATAACATGACCTAGGTTAAATGATGCATCGTATGTGGTTGTTGCCTTGATTAATCAGTTTTCTTAATTTATAATGCTGCTGCCTAATTCTAAAGATTGTATCCTAGGTTATTCGGTAGTTAGGTTTAATTAACGATCGTATCTTGATTAAACAAAACCTAAGGGAAAACTCGAGTTAATTATTAACTCACGATTAATAGTTGCTAGGAGAGGTTTGACAACAAAAAATTAATGAAATATCCTTAATTAGCATGTAGGTCGAGATTGAACCAAAGAAATGGGTCCCTACCGAATTCCCCACTTTTATCATTTTTGCATGTTTTATTTAATTTGTTTTTATTAGCTAGTTTCATTTTATTTTCTTCTTTAAAAAATCCAAAACCCTCCTTTAAACCTAAACACCAGTTACTTTCATTTCATAAACTTTGCATACACACTCTGTGGGATCAACGTAGACTCACCACTACTATAGTAGTAGTCTAGTTATTTTATTTTAATTAGCGTTATGACGCGCGGTCAGGTGCGTATGGTCTCAATTGTGGCCTCTTGCCAACTCCAGCCATTATTTCTAATAACATTAGAAACTTTTGCATTCATACGTAATTCCGAACCATTGATCACTCTGGGAGTTGAGAGATCCTTCAAGATACCTCTAGGATGCCAAGGATCCTGCCATAAGAAAGTAGAAATCTCATTTCCTATCTTAAATCTGAATTGGCTCCCAATTAGGTCCCTAACATGTAAAAGCTTTCTCTAACTCCACGAACTATTATTAGTAGGTTGGGCATTCTAGAAAAGTTTCCTTCTAAGAATAATGGTACGCACCCACTTCACCCACAAAGCTTCACTGTCATTAAAAAGAACCCAGATTCTTTTTCCTATAAGAGCATTGTTCCACGTAGATAAATGCTTAATGCCTAATCCACCCTCTCTTTTGGATCTACATAGGTTATTCCATTTAACCTTTTCATGAGCATTTGACACAACATTCCCAGGCCACCAGAAATTCCTTAATTTTGTCTCTATTTCTTTAATAATAGAAGAAGGAAGAATGAAATGACTAGAACAATACCCCTGAAAAGTTGAGAGGACAGAAACAACCAACTGCAATCTACCAGCATAGGAAAGAGTTTTATGGGTCCATTTGTTTACTCTGGCATCAATTTTATCCAACAGAGGCATGCAATCTCTCCTAGACAAATGACCTGTCAAAAGAGATACCCCCAGGTACCGAATAGGTGGATGACCTCTTTGAAAACCTGTAAGTTTTTCCATCTTATGGGCCATATGGTCCATATTAGGAGATAAAAAATTCTGACTCTTACTAAGGTACATGTCCAACCCAGACAAATTTGAGAAAGTGCGCATGCAATTAAGTAGATTTTGGACCAAAACCAAATCAGCACGACAAAACAACAAAAGATCATCAACAAACAAAATATGGGAGAGTTTAAGAGCTTTACACCTCTAGATGAAACGTCAAATCTCTGATTTAAAAATATCATCTCCAATGTTACCTCTATCGCTACATTATGCAATTGATATACCGCTTGCTATTCTTAATCTTCGTTTTATCTAGTTGTATAGATGTTGGTGTAACGGTCTTGTTTTAAGGACATCGACATCTCCTAAAAAAATTTGTATGACAATTAACGATATTTTCCAGATGTAAACCTTATGGACAAGGTTCTTAAGGAGCAGGGAAATGGTATGAGCTTAGTAGCTGAAGGGTGAAAGTAGGAAATTATGTGTTATGTAGAGTTGTGAAATGATGTAGTATTGTAATACTAAATAAGTACCCAAAACGTTATCGTTTGTAAGAAACACATGTTAAGAGACTATTAGATAGCCACCAAAGATTATTATAAGAGTCGTTAATATAACCATTAGAGGCGGAAGGAGAAAACCAACAAATAACAGAATAATTGAGTTTCTCTCTCTGTTGTTTCTATCCCTTCTTCTGTTTTTCTCTCAAAAATTAGTTCATTCTCAATCCCTAATTTTCTAGTTCGCTACACAACAAATCTCGTAACATTTTTAGGTTTTTAAGACTAGGTTTTCCTAGTGAAAAAGAAAGAGGTGTTTGGAAAATGACTAAGCTATCTTAGGTCTAGGATAAAGGTTTTTTGACACAAGAACTAGTTAATCTATGTTAGGAATAACATACTCCTAGCTTAGAACAAGAATTGTTTAAGTTTAATAACAAAAATTAGGTTATTTTAAGATTAGAATAGGTTTGCTTGGACATATGTTTGACTTAAACTTAAGGAGTGATAACTTGTTTGACTTATGAATTAATCTCAAAGGTGAATAAAGTTCTATTGAATATGGAATAACATGCTCCGAATTTAACTTAATTTCCAAAGCTGAAAAAGACTTTTATATTCAAAATTCATTCTATAATTAAATAATTATTTTCTTAATGTGATTAATACTAATATTTAGATTGATTTCTAACTAAATATATTTTTAATTAGTTTAAAATTAATTAATAAGACTTCTTAAAATAAAATTTGTTTTCTTGAATAATTAAGAAAGTTATTTTTAATTAAATTTATTTTTTTCAATTTGGTTAAGATAAATTAAATTTATTATTTTATTTTTAGAGAATTATTATTCTGTTTATCTAGAAATTATTTCTTTATTTATTTGAATAATAAGTTTCTTGATTTATTAGAAAAGATATTTTCTTATTTAAATCTCGAAAGATGTATTCAGTTATTAATTAAGAAAATTGAATTTTTTTTAATATTTTTAAAGTAGTTTTTAATTTATTAAGAAAAGACTTTCTAACTAATTAAGAAATTATTCTCTAAATAAATAATGTAAAGAACTTTCTTAATTAAATTTAAAACGTTTTATTTAATTTTGAAAGTGGATTTCTTTCAAGATTAGTTTTTTGATTAAGAAAAGGTTTTTTGATTAGATTAGAAATGATTTTCTAATTGAATTAAACTATCTTGTTAAATTTTGAAAAACTTAGAAATAATTTCTAATTAAATTTAAAAAATTCAAATCAAATTTTTATTTAATTTAATATATTTAGGAACTAATTGATTTAATCTGATTTAATTATTCAAGTAGTTGAAATATGATTTTTGATTGTAAAGATCAATAACTAGAGTTAAATAAGGCTTTATATTTTACGCATATAATGTAAGTATTTTTATATTTAATTACGTGCTTTATTTAAATGAT
>JAOSBL010000008.1:22701383-22711642 GCA_027568915.1 Erythroxylum roraimae
TCTCTTGTTCCTCTTGCCTCTTTTGATCCCTTTATACAATAACAAAAATCCCACTCAATAGGGTTTTCAATTGAAAATCTCTCAAAGCACAATCACTAAAATGGTTCTAGAATACTTAAACCTAATCATTTTCTAAACTCCATGTACTAAAATCCTTCCAAATATTCAAAAGATTTAAAAATGATCTTACCTTCATTCTTCACCAAATGAAAGGATCTTTAGCTCAAAGGGAAGCTCCTTTCTTCCTCTACCTTTTTCTTTTCTTGAACAATTCCAAAATCTCTCTTGAAGACTAAGAGAAATTAAACCCTAGCTTGTTTTCTCTTCTTTCTCTCCTTCTCTTCTACTTTTCATATTTCTCTCTCTTCTTCTTGACACTCTCTCTTTTTCTCTTCAATTTTCGTTCTTCTCTCTTCTTAAAATGCAAGACCACAATTTCTTCTTCCATTTCTACCCTTAATGAGTCCAAAAAGTCCATTTCACCTTTCCTTATAAGCTTATGTCCTTTTAACCTTAAGTGTCTTGCCAAAAATACCCTTGAACATTTCTATAACCTTAACACTTTAATTTAGAAGAAGCTTCCCTTGTCTTAAGTTTCTAATGACACCAAAATCATTCAATTTGATTTAAAAATTTGAAACTTAAGGCCCAAACACTTTCAGACTGGTATTAACTGAAATAGTACGCTATCTCAAATTCCATCCAGAAATTGAAATTCTTTGAGACTGAATTAAATGTCAATTTCTTCTTACAATTTGTAGCTCCGTATCTCTAGTTTAGTTTAAAACAAGAATTATCTCATTTGGATCTCTACCTATCCACAAACCATCAAAATGCTGAAGTATGTTCAGTAAAACATCCCATTCATACTCTTCCAATCGATACCCTTACTTTGATTCAAATAATATTTTTTTTGAATCAACACCAAAATTTATAACCTTTCATGGAGACATAAAAAGAAATGTGTTAGGAATCTATGGGTTCAAGAATCACTTCACTTGGAGGTCGGATAACAAAATTATGGCCGAAAGAATCAAACAAGATTTGGTCCTCAATCATATTAAACCATTGGGACAATTGGTATAACTTTTACTAAAGATGTCATATAAAAGTAATTCTTAGACAGTTTGAAAGAAGACTTCAAGATCTACAACTTTCATAAAGACTTAGAAGACAAATTCGATCATATATAAGGTTAAAAATAGGACAAACTATATGACATCATCACTAGATGATATGACATCATTAGACGATACAAGATTGGGAAAATTACCATAACTTTCCCTATAGACATCGGATTAAGGTGTTCTTTAGATGATTTGAAGAAGGACGTCAAGATATACAACTTTCATGAAGACCTCAAGACAAATTCTATCATTGGAGGGGGACAAATTAGGACCAGACGATATTATACAGAAGGTCAAACATAAAAGAAGCAAAAGGTCAAACATAGAAGAAGCAGAAGTCAAACATAGACGATATGACATCATCACAGACAATATGATGTCATCACAGACAATACATTTTACAAACGATATGATATCGTCACAGATGATATGACATCATCACAGACGATACATTTTTACAGACGGTATGACATCATCACAGATGAACTATCTATACTCCTGAACATCTCCACTTGTAAAGATCATAACTTTCAACTCTAATGTATAAAATTCTCATGATATATACCGTTAGAAAGATAAAAGAAAGACCTACAACTTTCTAGAAGACAACTTTATCTAATTCTATCTAGATCAATCCAGAATTTCCCCTAAATTCAGAATATGAACTTTACATTCTTCCACCAATGTACTACACTCAGTTTTCAACTTCATGAAAAATTTTGAGATTCTTAAAGATAAAATTTAAATTTGATGTCTTCATAATAAATATAGCCATATGTCTCAAGTTTAATCCAAATTAAGAATCATCTTGTTTGGATAACTAAAGAAAAAGTTGTGGCTAAAAGATTGAAGTATACTTAGTGAACATTTTCCAGATCAACTACCCATTTTGTTTCAAAAATCTTTCCTTAACACAACTCATACCAAGATTACCTTTTCTACTTCATTTACTCCTCATTCTCAACTCCATTTCAAATTAACATCATCCATAAAGAAATTATAATCTATGACTAATCATGAACACTAATAACAGATTATATACATATATACATATCCTTCATCAACTTACTACACATATTCAACTTCATTTTTTCTTTCAATTTACTTACAACTTTCACCTTAATTCTTCCGAATTCAAAATCTCTTATCCACCGAAAACACCAAAGCAAAACATGAATCTATCCACATTTCTCATTCACTACTTTACTCTTGTCTATCATTTCTCATTCAAAAATTTTCATTCATTTGTTCTTTACTCATAACTAATTGCCAATAATTCCCATTTAATAGTTCTAACTTCTAAGAAAATATTCGGGGTTCAACATTAAGTGTTGGGATCAATTTACACATGCATATGTCTTCAATGATTTTGTGTTTTTGAATTATGTTCTGCAAGAATTGTACAAAGTTTATGTGAATGATTTGGTAATGAAATGACATTATGATTGCAAGTGTTATGCATCTGAAATGGGCCCAAGTGGCTGTTGAATACTAATGTTTGAAATATTTGTAACACATGTGAATGAAAATGTTTTTAAATAAAGTGAGCCCGATTTGATTAATGATTTCCACATATGTGTACATTGTTTTAAAGAAACAAAAATTTTGTAATGAATTTTGACTGAATGACTGTTCTAGCATGCCACCCTTGCGGGGTACGTAATCGGATATCACTCCAGATGTTAGGTACGTTTCTTGCAAGAGTGGGGTATTACACTTATAGTCTAGATGGGTACACACATATATGCTGAAAGGGAAAAGCCTATAAGAGTTAAAAGAGTGCCCCAATCACTTTGATTTTATGTTATTGCATAATGGGCAATGGGAAAAAAGCTTTAATCTTCTATAAACATTGACTGAAGAATGGACCACTTCACTTACCCAACTTAAGAGTACTTTATGAAAGTATATTTCAAATGAATGCCAAATTCCATAAATGGATAGTGAGGAATCAATAGGAAAAACTCGTAGGAGATAACCTTACTCTTACTATATTACACCTCACCAACAAACTAATGACAGAGACATATGGAAAGCTCACTCATCTAGCATTTTCTCTAACTACTCTTGCAGAGAATTCCTAAGAACAAAGGAAAGGAAAGTGGGATGAGCTAAACTAGTGTTGAAAAAACATTAGTCTTCTAAGTTCTCCTTTGTGCCACAGTTACGCTTGAGGAATGGTTAATCTCCTAAACTTATAAAGAACTTGTGTATTTTGTAGGCTTCAAAATGAATCCATATCACATTTATTCTTTGAATGTGCTTACACTAACTAGATTTAGGTCAGAGTACAAGATTTCCTAACTTTAGATCAAAAACTCCTCCACTTTCAAGATATTTTAAAATGGTTGCAAGGAGCCAACTATATTGCCAAAAAGAGGAAACTGCAGATATTTAACTCCATAGGAATCTATATATATGCCATATGGAAATAAAAGAAAGCTAGAATTTTCAAAGGTGAGAAAACAACTAAGGAGGATTCATTAAGGATTTTCTTAACTAAAAGTAGAGAGCTAGAAATATGAGTAAATTCAAGGGCCACTCTAATGCAATACTAAGCACAATACTATATTCTAGTTTACATCTTGCTCTTATGTACTGTAAATTTGTCTAGGCGAATTGAATAGTCTTTAGCTTCCATTGTAAGGCTATGTAACTCTTTTTTTAATTTGTTATAATATATTTAACTTTAAGAAAAGATGAAAATAATTTTGAGAATGAATTTTGAGAGGAAGTTTCTTCTTACCCTGTTGAGGTAAGAATGAGATTGTTCTTACTTGTGCAACTAGTCTTGGTTTCTAAGATTCAAAGACGTCTACTAGAAGTAGTACCAAAAGTAGTATAAATTATTTTATCATGGTGAAGAGGGAGGGAAGATTTGTCATTTTAGGGTTAGGGCTATTAAAATTAATGATTTAAAATTAAAGGTTTAATTTAATTATTTTTAATTAAGATATATTAAAATTAAAAAATAATTTGACTAATTATTAGATTATGAATGGGGCTTATATAGCCATATGGCACATACGTGGAATTATAAGGCCAAATTAATTATAAAAGATTATATATTTCTACCACATAGCTGCCAGAGTTAAGTATCCGTTGGATTCTCTGTCTACATAAGGTTTAATTTGAATTTTTTTAAAATGATAGAGTTTAATTTTAACATTGTGAAATGTTAGGATTCAAGTTGTATTCATATGTAAATGTTAGAGTTTTTTTTTTTTTAACCTTTTTACCAATTTAGTGCATTTCACTTGTTTATTTGACTTTTTCCATTGTTTTTGGTACTTAATTCATTCATATTTCACTTTTAGATCATAGTTCATTTATTTAGAGTAAGAGGAACAAATTCAAACAAGTTTGGAATGATTTAGAGTTGTTTTAATGAATTTATGGAGCTGCAAGCATGTACTTGCCCATGTACATCAACATAGCCGTATTTCACATAAAACAAGTTGTTGTAAATTTTTAGAGTTATGCAGCCATGAACACAACCATGTTAGAGATCAGCACACTCATATACTTGCTTATGGACTTCAACATGACCATATTTAATGTAATATAAATTTTTTAAAGTTTTAGAGAGTTACACAGTATGAACCCACTCATTTTGGTCATGAACACACCTATGTTGGAAATCAACAAGCCCATATACTTTCATATATGTTTTAAAGTTCAAGATATTTACACAGTCATAAACACATCCATGTCAGAGATGAACACACTTATGTACTTGCATATGTTCATATTTTGAGCCCATGTTTGCTCTGGATTTGAGGATCTCATGATTTTCAATGTACACAGACATCAATATGATCATGTACTAACTATAAAAGGCAAAGTAAGGAGGAAGCTTAGGAGGCACAATTACAAGCCTTAAAATGGAAAAGAGAATGAAGAATAAGCAAAATAACTCCTGTAGAGTGAATTTTCATTGATTTATAATGAATTTCTTGAAGATTGAAAGGCATTTTCTCATGTTTGCTTTAATCTTCTATTTTTTTTCTTTATTTTTGATGTTATGTTTGATATGATTTGGAGTTAAATCCTTTATGATACCTATATAAGATGAACCCCAGGATGGACCTTGTAGTGATTTTATTTTATTTTAGTTTCATTGAGATTCAGTTATTTGATATTTATAATTCTTGAAATAATTTTATGATAATTAATGTTTGATTTAATGTAATTGAGATTGAGAAATCCTTTGTATGAATGGATCTAGTATAGTTAAAAGGATTTGTATACAAACCTAAAGATAGATCGACATAAATCTTTTAGATTAAGATCAAATCTAATAATGAAATTCATACATCGATTAATGCAATTCTAAAGGTTTTAATTAGAAAGAGATATCAATTAATCAACCTAAGATTAGTTGTTAATAATCTTAAGAAAGATATTAACATAATTGAAAATTTTAACGGTTCGTTGAACTTTAGATTAAATTGATATGTAAATTCTTAATTGTATAAAAAGTCATAGGGGGATTTGAATTTCAGGTACCACTGTCTTTATTAATTGTTTCTTAATTCGATCTTCATTCTAGTTAATCAATTATGTTGATTTATTTCATTTTATTTTTTAATTTTGAATTTGATCAATTTATATCGCTATAATTTTTTTAACATATAATAGAAAGACAATTAGTGCTAGTGATTCTAGTTCTCATGGGATTAACCCTTGCTCGCTAGTGCTAGCTATAATTATACCATGCTTTTGCAGTGAAACACATTAATCAATAACCTATGATGAATAGAGCATGTGTAATGCATTTTCTTAAATGTTTAGTCTTATAATGATAATGAATTTATTGCATGCTATTTTGATGATAAAGAGGCCTATAAAAATAAAGAAATTATGGCATAATCTTTTTATGTGGTCTTTAATGAAAATTATAGCTATTTTTGTTTTAAATGTTATGTTTTCTAGGTCTAGAATGTGAACCATACTTGAATGCATAGAAATTCCCTTCTGCTTAAGAGCTAAAGGATTATGGATGAGCATATGGTTATTGTATAAATATAGAAGATGCAACAATCTTATGTAATGATTAAAGTATAGGCTTATTATATAAAAGTATGCCCCTCGTAAAAATAGTTTTGGCATTAGATGGTGAGCTTTTATAAGTAAAACAAATTTCGTGCCTATCATTTGAGTTCTTTTTAGCTCCAAACATACTATTCAATTTTTTTGCTCGAAGTATACTATTCATCGATCTCAATATTTAGTGCTTCATTTTGATACAGTAAAACATTTTCATCGTCATTGGAAACATTAAACTCTTAGATTATATCATGTCATACATATCACATTTCAACTTCTGATTCTCAATTGTGCACATAAGATTCTTTAAATCTCTTTATACTTAAAAGATACTTCCTTCCTTTTTGTGCTTATAGCATCTAAACATTCATCTAGATCATCATAAGACAAATAATCATAATTACCACCACAAAAAGTAGAGCTAGAAGGTACCACATCCTCATTTTGAAGTAAATGTGAGCTACCTCGTTATTTATTTTCTACTTTCAAAATCCCTTGCATTGTCCTATATGGTCTTTAGTGATACAAGGAAACAACTTGCATCCTAAGCAGACTACACCACTAATCCTAGTGGCCACGAAAACTGGAAAACACAAATGCATGAAAATAGGAAATAGCATGAAATAAGGAAACATTCCAACAACAACACGTTGGCTTTATTTGTCCTAATCCATCGCCATAATCCCTTCTCGATAACCCTCAACTCCTAGCTCACGATGCCTTAAGTCTGCAACTACTTCTCCATGTCCAACTGAACTTGCCTAGCCATGTAGGCTCCACCTCACGTCCAACATGGTCCAAAGAAAGCCTGCCATATGGCAAGGCAATCAAGGGACACAGTGAACATATCAAGAACAATCAACTAAATTAAAAGCAACCATACAGCCAGTGTTGTCCTATTTCACCGATCTTTTTAATTCTTAAAGTAAGTATTATATTAAATCTTTATGCACGTGAATTAAGTCGTTTAGTAGCTGGGGTTAATTTGGTAGAATTATTTAGATTGTGTTTCTCTTTAATCAACTAAAACTAAAAAAAGTTTAAAAATAACTTCGAAGGTAAATATTCAAAGTATAATCAATGTATAATTCAAATTGAATATGAACTTCAGACTAAGATTGTTCTTTTATTGTCTTCTCTATATATTAATTAACATGGTCTTTTAATTACATCTTAATACTTGTTTCACTATAATCAAAACTCTCCCCTTATTTATTCTTGTTTACAAAGTATGAATCTGAGATTGACGTTGCTTTTATTATCGGGATCAAATCCTTTGTGCCCATAATCCTGTACTAACTCTATTCCAGACGATCACATTCACACAAATATGTGAGACCCAAAAAAATGTGTAGATGAAATCGTCTAGATCAGAGTTAGCAGAGGAGTTAAGGTTTTAGCTTTTGGTGCATGCGACTATATTGTTTGCCGCTCTTCGTGAATATGATTCGTATGGGGAAGAAGGAATATTAGCTTCAATAGGGAGGGATTCCGATGAGGATCTCGGGTTCTCTAATTTAGGGACCAATAAAAGTGTTACGTCAGTATAAAGTTCCCATAAAAAGTATCTGGTGGAGACACAAACATTGTAATATTCAAATTATATGAATATTCATTGGCCTGAACCGATGCAACCAAGTCATATTATAGCACGTTACTCTGTTGCATACGTTGGTGTTCAACTAATTTTTGCACATTTCGCTTTTTGATTCCATCTCTGAAGAGAGAGCTAGCAACAGATTTTGTTTCTCCGGCAGAGGAACAAGGGTTTTTCCTCTTGGCAAGCAGCTTCTTCTTCAAGTACTCTGCCGCCTGTGCTTGGACTGAAATGAGCAAACATAGTCCCAGTCTTTAATTCCAAGTACATAATATACCATGGGGAGGAGCTTGACATAAATTTTCTAGTGTTCACACCTCGGAGGAAGGGATTAGAACCGTAAGATTTCCTAGGAGGTAAATACAAAACAAAATACATAAACTTCACTTGAACAGGCTGTTTGACTGAGAATATAACGTAAAATTTTATAATTCTGCATATATTAACGAAAAGGATTACTGCTCCAGGTGAGTAATTAGGTTGTTGTTCAACTTGTCACCGAAAAATACAAAACATATTTCATAGTTCTGCATGACTTCTTAAGGTAAAATAAACTGTTTTCGGATTTTGCTATGCGTAAATCATGATCAAACATCATAAAAAACTGCTAAAGGGGAGTAAACAGGGACTAGGATGAAAAGAAAATGTTAACGTTCCAACTAATACAGAACAAACAAAAGAGTAGCTTGGCACTGCAAAAGCTACTTTATATGGTAGAACTGATGAGCCCCAAGTATAAATTCATAATAGCCTTTCCTACACAAATGACAAGCTATCATTTCAGAATTTAGTGCACTTTATTTTTCCCTACTGAAATGAGAATTACCAACTTAATTGGCAGCAAGCCTGTGGTTTTATAGTCTGTTTGACCATAAACTTGTTTCTTTGTGATGGTTTGAATTTAACAATAGAAATTCAAAGTCACTTGTATTAGGCTTTATTAAGTTGATTCACATATCGAGTTCGAATTATGCGGGGCAACATCAAACATGAGGAAGCGAGACTAAAATGTCAAAATATGGAACAAGGATCTCCATCATTTGTGTATAGGAATCAGGCGTGCAAGAGAGGAGACATACATACCACAGCCAGAATCTAGCAATTTGACAGAATGGTCCCTGAGTCTCTTCATGTTTTGCACAGTAAGTGACTCCTCATCAACAAAATCTTTCTTTTGAAAGCAAACTACAGCTTTTTCACATGACTGCACGAGAAAAGATACCCAGTAAAGTTAAGCAGCACCAGAACAAGATAACTCTGGTCATGTTCGTATGCTTACGAGTTTGGCAATAGAATAAAAGCCATAGTGAAGCGCTTGGTGAGAAAAGTTGATCCATTCTGTATGCGAAACTTGGAGCCAACGGCAAGTCCCACATTTGACTTCCCTCAAAAGCAAACCCTCGTATTTCAGTGCCAAGCAACTCTACATGATCATAATTATCATAAAACAAAACAATACAAAGACTGACACATTTCTGCTTCTTTTGATGTTCGTTTTAACATAAAAATGAGAAAAAGAATTTGCCTCAACATCGCCGATAAGAGCAAAGGCTTGAATGAAGAATTCGAGAATGAGAAGCTTTTCCTCGACAGTTTTGCGTACAGCGTCGCGGATTGCGGGAAGAGATTCGATCCTCAACGTCTCCCGCAAACTCGACCGAGCTTCTAGAGACGATTTTACGTCTTTGGAGACCAAATTCCAGTTCAGAATTTGGAGGGTCTTATCGTCGAATCTGCGCGACTAAACCAAACCAAACACTCAACATTTTGAATTCAAACAAAGAAATAGAGAGTCATGGGCCGACGAGACCTCCTGTTCTTGATTCGGTTAAGGAGGAGGAGGCAGGACGATGACGATGACATTTTTAGTACCAAATTCTTTATTACCGTTCGTTTTAAATACGACCTAATCAATTTAAAACGCTTAATTTTTTAATTTAATTTTTAAATTTTTTAATTAAGTAATTAAATATTTTTAAATATATTATTTCTTTTAAAAATTAAAATTCAAAAAAATAAGGTTCACGATAAAATAAAATTAGTAATAATTTATTTTTAAAATAATTTTTTTTGGTTTTTCCTGAAGTATTTTAGGAAGGTCTCAATTATGAGAAAGCACTTTTAAATCATTCACATCCAAATTAATCCCTACTTAAATCAAATAAGTTCCTCGTAGAAAGTAAAATTTTGGTCCTAAACTTTAAACGGGCGAATATACGAGAACAGTAGATAGAAATATTAAAATAATTTTACAATACCTCACAGAAGCCTGGTTCTGACACTGAGCCTTTGTTTGAATTGAGGGAAAGCAAAAGAAAAGAAAGGAAGAGAAGTGCAATTCTCTTACTTTCCATTGTTTGGACAAAAATAAATAGAGGAAAAGTAAGAGAATGAAGAAGAATGGAGGAGAAATTTGGTCCAAATACATTTCCCACCAAATTGATGGGAAAGGAGGAGAAATGGAAGACAAGATAACCTAAATTACC
>JAOSBL010000008.1:22778219-22789178 GCA_027568915.1 Erythroxylum roraimae
TTGTGAAGGTGTCAGTAGATTCACGTTCGTTTAGGTCTTGAAAAACTCCTCTGTTCGTTATAAAACTAAAATCAGTATTTTCGCATTTTTTTATTATTTCCCTTTCACATTTGATCCGAAATACATAACTAAGGCTCGTGTTACATGCTAAGGAGTTTATAAAGGGAAGGATTACATTCATCAAATATCAATACCCTTTTGGCGATTTTGTTTACTACATGTAAAAGTACGTATATCTTAAACCTATGTTTCACTAACTAATACTAGGCATGACAATCGGGTTTAGGCTCACCTTGTCCCAATCATAATTTAATTAAATTTAAATTTAAAGAATTGATTCGATACTTAATTAAAATAATATTATTTTAAATAATTTATTGACGATTAAATAAGATATTTACCAAATTTGTTTATTTGCATGCACTGAAACTCAAGAGCTGGTTCAGTTCAACCTGCCATGGGCGTCGCAGCACTTGAGAGTTAGGATTTCCAACCGTACCAACTACCAAGGTTTGCAGATGATATTGAAAATATAATCAATGTAATACAACATGATAAAGCTGACGCAATACGTAACGCCATATAATATAATTCTCTTCTAGAAAGAGGTGTCATCAATGATTGTGATACCCAGCTAAGCTTTCTTGTTTTCTAACATATGTTCTGTCCCATGAGAGGTGCTATGAGACTATTATAATCATACGTGGAGCTAATGCTGCGGTAAGTAAAATATGGCGACTTGAGATAAGCTTAAGCTTCTCATCCGACTTGTCCAACTTGATTTTTCTTTTTCTTTTCACTTATTTCTTTTCTTTAAAAAAACATTTAAGTACATTAGGCACTATGGTTCTACATATTTTAATTACCTCTAAACTTGAATTGCTCAAATTCAGGCTTACTCGAAACTCAACTTTTCTAAACAAAACGACCCTAATAACGACTACTTATATCAGTAAGGAAGTAAAGGTCGAAATGGATACGAATATGGCAACTTAAATGCTGATAAATTCTAAACCTCCATCCGCTTTTCTCAAGATTAGAAAAATTAAACCGTGCATGCTAGGCATTGACTATCGAATTGACTGGATTCATCAATCAGGTATGGTAGAGATTATAAGTGATAAAACCAGATCATTTGTTCATTCGATGGTAGATTGGTGGATAGTTGTTCCTACTTGGTACGTGGCAGCTGAATATTTACTTATAATGAAACTCCAAGACGCCCAGGTGATTATGTATTGGCATGACAACGAGTCAAAGTCATTACCAAATAAAGATTTGACTAATTGATGTTCATCCAATCATCGCGCGCATGAATGATGTACAAAACATATACAGCAGCCATGGCGGTCTGATTCAAAGTGGAAGAGAAAAATGTTAATTTGCAGATTCCACTCTGGAGAGGGGTGGTCCTCATGCTATATAAATTACTTGTACGAGAGTATATGTAAATTTATTTGCCCGGTCGGTCCGCACAAGGGAGTTAAAAAGGGAAAAGTAAACGAGTGGTAGGAGTTGATGGATGGTTAGCTGCATAGCTTTCATGGTAATTCCCAAGCACACGTAACATTTAATGGCAACTCACATGGATGGATTGGCTTCGTAGCCATTTGCACACTCTATTTTGACCATTCAACCACAAGCATGCACATTGATTGCTTCCTCACATATTTGGCCTAACCAATCTCTTACGCTTCAAACACCCAAATGTCTTTGCCTGGAAATATATTGCATGCTTTCCAGTGTTTATTTTTACCCTCTTCTGCTTCTGACGGTACTAAAACCACAAGAAATCTTATTAAGAGTAGTAAATTCAGGTGTTGTTCCATTAGAAAAAAAAAAAGCAAAGCACCTAAAGATTACTTGACACTTTGTGCTGTAGAATTTATGAGAACATAGGCACGGTTTTACTGTTTTGCCTTGAGTTTAACAATTATGATTAATTTGTATTATATGATATATCGCTATAAAATGTATTTTTGCATGTTAATAATTTACATGCTCCTATATAATTAATTTATAGATGTAATGCTCCAGGCCTCTCTCTCAATTGTCACGGCTTCCTGCCAAACTATACATGGTAGAAGACAAGTTTTTAACCGTAAGACAAAGCATAAAACTCTCTTCAAAACGAAGACTGTCCATTTGATCCTGTGAAGTTCTCAAAAGGAGCAAATCCAAAAAACCACCTGATCAGCATCAGGTGTCTGATCATCGTTCATCACTGGCATTGATGCCCACGTTCAAGATAATCAATGACGCTGTACAGTCAAAAGAGGGAAGTCGAGTGGGACCCTTTTGGAAATTGAGCTCAGAACCATCCATTAATTCCATCATGCATATTGCGATTCACCATACACGAGATGTAGTACAGTCTGGTCTATATTTGTCAAAGAAACTTGTCCAAGTTATTAAAGGTTTCCCAAATAGCTTCACGCGTAATGGCTTTGTCTGTTCATTTGTTTGTCCTAGTACCCCTTCACTGGTGGCCAACTGTGTGAAAAATTAAATCTCTTTCAGCTAAATTTTCCTGAGACTTGCGCTTGGCTCACGACGCAATCACTACAAGAAAATGGGTGTTTATCGACGAAATAATGCAACTTTCCAGGCCGACATTGCCGACGTATATGTTTTTCCATCGATAATTACCGACGGAAATATTTCGGTCCCTAAACTTCCGTCACTATTCTGTTCTTTTCTTGTAGTGAATATCGTTTATTCTCTAATCAATAACTTTTTCACAAACGACTAACTACTAATGTTGAGTACTATCATTGCCAAACAGAAGAATCCTCATTATATGTTGTGCGCGATTGCCCCAAAGCGCGTAGTTTATAGCTTACATTCCCTCTGCAAGCCATCTCACTTGATTTTTTTAATATAAATGCTCATGGTTGGCTCGATCAGAATCTTTAAAAGCATTGGCTGATTTTTGGCCTTGATTGGTCATTTATCTTTAGTACCGCTTGTTGGTTTCTATGGTCCTGGAAGAATATGACCTTCTTTGATGCCCAGTTCTTTTGGCCGGTTTCTCCTGCTTATTTTGTCTTGGAATCTGTTCACCGGATTCACAAAGCTTCGGTCTGGCAAGGTAGAGCATATCTTGGCTATAGACCTCGATGTGAGCAACTTATTGATTGGTATAAACCTACTCATGATTGGGTGAGATTAAATACAGATGGAGTGTGCAAAAGCTCATCCTCTTCAACCACAGCAGGTGGTCTTATTCGTGATAGCTCAAGTGCTTGACTTAGAGGCTTTGTGCAGAATATTGGCTGGTGTTCCTCTGTATCTGCTGAACTTTGGGGAGTTTTTTTAGGTCTAAACCTAACTTGGGATCTTGGATATCGTAGAGTGGAATTAGAACTGGATTTTCTAGTGGTGATGAATATCCTGTCCGACTTTACTAAACAAACAATGTTGCTCAATCCACCTAGTCATGGACATCAACGAGTTATTCACTTGCAACTGGGTAGTCTTACCTCAACATACTTACAAGGAGGATAATATATGTGCCGATTGGCCCGCCAACTTTGCTGTAAATTTTGAGCCAGGGGTTACCACTTTTGTTAATGCACCTATAGGGTGCCTCTCGATTCTTCTAGAGGATATGACTAAGATTAGCCTCCCTAAATTAGTCATGTAATTTGTCTTATTTTTTATCTGTTTAGAAAAAAAAGAATCAAATATGCTGTTGAATTCATATGAAGTTCTACAGTTTCTTCAAATGTGAGTACCTACATCCATTTTTTTGAACGGAAAATAAACAAATGAAAATTTTAGAATAAGATCAAGGTGCCTTTAATACGTCAACAGTAACTCTTCCTGGCTGAACCTGTCTGTATAGGATTTAAGACAAGACTACTCAGTAGAAAATAATCCCAGTTCCATGCTGAGTGCTGACCCACACCTTCTGCCCCCACACCAAACCCTTTCATCTCTTCCTTCTTAAATGAAGTTCCATAACAACGAATGAATGCCTTCATGTATAAACCCCATCGAAAACAAAACAAATTGGAACGTCGTTTTGAATGACACCAAAACTTAGGTCTTAAGTACTTTTATATGACATTTACATAACATATCTTGTTTTTGGTACCCAGAAATTCATCAACATAGCAGATTTCCTGGAAAAGTTTTAACAAAAATCAATAGCTCCTTTCGACCATGAATTCTTCCTTCTCATTAACTATTTGATGATGCTCAATTGATTTTCTTTTGCATCTTTTTCGTTTTCTATTTTTTATTCCTTCTGAACTCAAATGCTTTAAAAAAAAGGTGTTGTCAAAGCTTCGATTGATCATAATTAAGTTCTTATACCGTCTTGAATGATATGCAATAGAATGATTTGTTATTAAGAGAAGTACCTTAATTTTTTTTGGCAATATTTAATAACGATAATTTAAATCAAGAGAAGCCAACTTAATTTAATAATTTATGATAATTATAATAAACTATTAACTTAGTCAAGTTTAATTAATTCGATTCGAGTTTAAGAACTAGGTTTATATGGTCATATAAATAGTCGTTAATTGGTCTAAGTGTAATATTCATAACATCATTATTTTTTAATCAAAATCTAAGAAAATAAAAATTTAAAAATCTTTTTAATGAAAGGATAACCCTATATCTTTTACTTTTCGAACAAGCTACTTTGTATTATTAAACCGTTAATATAGCAAAAATCCAAAAGTACTTTAACAAAAGATAAAAGGGTTTTCGGGATTGTTGCCTCAAATAATAATATATAACACAGATGATTAGGTTAAGCTGCAAATAATCAAGCTCATTTCCATAAGGTTCAAAGCATGATTGTAACAATAATACACAAACAGCCCGGAATTTGACAAGTATGCTTTTAACATATATAGTATAATGATGTACCATTGACAGGAAGAATCTTTCATAACTTCACAGGGTTTTCAATATGAAACTTGAGAGAGAAATTAAGAAGGAAAGTAGATCTTAGAAGGGCTTTTGGACAAAAGAGAGATATCATCTATTCCTTCTTTTTGACATAATTTTCAGGCATATGGCTCAAAGTTTGAAAGATGTGTACATGGGAAGGAAATCAAGGGAAGAGTTGGAACGAAAAGAAGAAATGTTTAAAATTAGTGGAGCAAGCAACTCCATAAAGAATAGAAAGGAACCTGTCACTACTACGCTGCTAAATCATTACTGTCTTTTAAAAAATTAGGGTAAGGAAACTGAGAAGCATAGGAGAAGAGAAAAAACAAGAGTAGTACTCTCGGAAAAAGACAATATATCGCGCATGGATGGAGCAAATGAATGTTGTATGATTTTGCATTATGGTTTAGAATTCAAGAAATGAGGTTTTTTGTGTGGGAATGATTGATCGGCAGGCATCATGATTTGTGATGAAGTGTAAGATAATATTAAGATATTAGGCATAGACAGGAAACAGGGTTGGCTACTGGTCCTTGTCATACTGAGGTGGTGGTTACCAAAATAAAGCAAGAGCGGCAATCACAGGGATTATTTCTTTATTTTTTTTAATTTGCATAGATGTTGGTGCCCTGTATCTTTTTGTAGATGTTACTATCAAGGAAACAGATGTTACTTTCATACGGGGATAGGAGAGAGAAGTTTACAAGAAAGAGAGCAATCGGTACATTACATAGCCATTTTCTGGTAGGGAAGAACCCAAGAACAAAATCTAACATCAAAGCCCTGATAGATAGAGAGCGTAAAAGAGAAGCACCGGAACCTGCAAGTCCAAAGTGTTTAAAATCAGAAATGCACGTGTGCAATGTAAGAGAAAATTTTGCTCTGGCCATGAGACTGGGGAGCCCATTCGATCAACAAAGTTGGGACCAGAAGACTTGCTGGAGAATTTAAAAGATATGGCTAAAACTAATGTTGTCCTTCTTGCCAACAAGCCTGCAGCTTCCACACTTGGGGAGTTCTGATCGATGCTAGAAACAAAACTTCTAACCAACAGTTGCTAGTAAAGACAGCAAGAAGCTACAAGGGAAGGAACATAAACTTTAAGGAGCTACCCGGACCATTAATATCATTTCAATCTTTGAATAAAGATTTTTGTTTATCTCCCGTGGAGTGGTATGGTGTACATAGTGGGTAAAGTTGACTAAAATGGGCAAATGAAAAGAAGTACAAGATCACGAGTGCATAATTTGTTACTTGGTGGAGTTTACCAGGTCAAACAACAAAGTGGCACGAACAAGAACTCAACACTAGTAGTTAAGTAAGAAATCTAAGTGCGTCTTCTGGTTGGCTCATCTAAGTTAACCGGACGCGAAAGTGGAAGTTTTGCTTGCAACTCAACAAGAAATTTGCGTCTTCTGGGAAAATCTGTACAAGTTAAATCAACAACACAAGGAATAAGATTAAACAATATGAATGCAGAATTCCCAACTTTTCTTTTTCTCTACCTTCATTTACTTAATCAACAGTTAAGTTAGCCACCAGATAGGTAAGGGTATATATATATATATATTCTCTACACTAGCTAGAGGACCAACACGCATTAAAGAAGATGAAGAAGAGCAGCTCTTAGTTCTCTCTCAAATTTCCATTTCGATCCAGCTATGAAGAGAATCGACCGCCATTATATAAATGAGCTCGTAATCACAATTAAGACAGAGTATTCATAAGAATAAGAAAAAGACTAAAAGGTTTTAAAACTATACGGTTGTAGTAGTAGCTGGATTTGTAGTAGTACTACTACCGCTGGCACTAGCAGCAGCGCCAACAACACTATCACTACCACCAACACCACTAATACTACTACCATCTCCCCCGATAACAATAGTCGAAGAACCACCGCCAACCTCTACTCCTCCGGGCACCGACGCAGAAGATGAAGTCACCGACGTTGTTGGTCTTTTCCTCTTCTTTTTCTCGTATGGTATCCCTCTAGCTTTGGCCTGCCCTTCTCTTACTTCCCTCAAGTAAATCCTCACCGCTCTTGCCCCGAAAGGGTTCGATTCAGGCCGTCCACCGTTCTCTTCGTATGCCGCTCTCAGGCGTCCGATGAGCGCGTCAAGGCTACCCCAGGCTTGTTTGAGTGGACATGCGCATGGGGCTGGAGGATTTGGGTGGCCAAAATAAGGGCAACCTGTAATATGGACTTTGGTCTTGCCAAATTGATCCAAATACTTCAAGAATTCTATCACGTGTGCTCCGCTACAACGGGCTAGAGTCAATGGAGGCTTGTGGTTTTTCAAGTACTGTAAGAAAGTATTCCAGTCTCGTCTCTTTTGTGACTCGTATCGACTCAGTGGAACTGGAGATGAGCCCTCCGGTTGTGCTTGTGGTGGTGCTGAGGCTGCCGCCGACGGACCGGGTTGCGCACTACTTTGAAACGCTGCACCTCCACCACCCCCAGCTCCTCCTCCAGATGCTGACTCCATGTACACAACTAACTAATCAACGGTATGATCAATCGTGAACTTCACCAATTTGTGAAGGAAATGAGTGGAAGTTGGAACCCTTTTCTGTGGTTTGAATAGTTGAACTCTATGCTATATAAATAAGGCAATCTACTGATCTAGTTCGTTGTTTGGAAAGTTGGAAGAGAAAAGAACGACGTGGTTGGTGTTGAGGATCGCGGATCTTTTCACGGGAAAGAGATTGTGCTATGGCGTTTGCTTCTTCAATCGGTAGAAGTAAAAGAGTATTTTGAGGAAGAAAGAAAGAAGAAGAAGTGAGAGAGAGATTGTTGATGGGACGTAAAAACAAATGCAATGGATGAATGACACCGATGAATGAATGAGAGTCTCTCTCTCTCTCTTTCTCTCTCTAAAAGTAAAAAAAAAGAAAGAAAGAAAAAACCAAAGACTAGAACTTGAAAATAAGTCTAGAGAGAGAGAGTAGCACCCAGTAATAGTATAGTTGTGAAATTGGCGGATTTCACATGGTGGCCCCCTATGGACATGACATGTTCGCTATTCACCTACGGCGGCCCCGCCACTCTCCTCCTCTTCTTTCTTTCTTGTAATACTAGAAGTTCACGTGCCAATGAGATGCGTGCGGCTTACATGGTTTCTGAATGGGACCCATAATTCCGTGGAAATGAATTACCTGAAATAAATAATAATAGTATTAGTATTTAGTAGGAGAGAACGCGTGGTGGTGGTGGTGGAGGAGGGTGATTGGATGGGGCATTAAATGGTGAGGTCAAACAAACAAACACTTAGAAGGCCACTTTCTTTCTCCTATGTTTTGTACGTGACCCTTGTCTCTCTGATTTTATTGGTTTTGGTGAATGCCCCTTACAAAGTGGGCAAAGGATTCGTGGGTAGTCCTTTGTTTTCTGTATCTCTCATTTGGAAGTTCTGCTTTTGATCAAAAGTTTCTGATAAATTCATTGGATCGTGTAATTCTCGTTGAAAATGATTTTGACGGGTACTCTAAACTTAGCAATTTTCTTTCAGTTGATTGCGCATTGAAGGTTTCTATTTTTTCTTTTTTGGTCAATGGGATGATAATTATATTTCAATAGTGATTAGGGAATCAACTTCACAGCAACGTTCGTAGAATTTCACATTTTGACTTTCATTCACAAGGAAAAGCTTTTAATTTCTAGAGTTACGCTAAAATGTAGAGTTCGAAGAGGTCCAATAATTTACAAATGATCGTTTCATCATAATAGCTTAAGCTACTGTGTGAGACCAATTTAATTAGTTTTATATATTCAATAACACACCTCTTCAAGTAAAAGCCTTTTGAGCTTGAAACTTGCACAGCCTCATTCTACCTTGTACTGAATAATAGGTAGGTGGTAGGATTTGAACTCACGACTACTTAATCATAAAGGCTCTGATACCATATTAAATGACCGTTTTATCGAAATAGCTTAAGCTATTATGTGAGGCCAATTTAATTAGTTTTATATATTTTCTACGTGCATATTAAATTCATAAAACATTTTATAGATGAATAGCATGGTTCATAACCAGTTCTTTAGGCATTCTTTCCCACCAAAGTCCAAGTTGAGTGAAAAAAGACTTCCTAAATTACAAATAGCAAATTGCAAACTTGTAGACAACTAAGTCACAAGTTACAAGTCACAAGTTCAGATGTTGAATTCAATTTATAACCCCATACTCAAAACTAATAATGTAGCGTAACAGATTTTGTTGAAGATATGCCTGTTTTATCATATTGAGATAATGTCTCTTCCCTTATGCAGCAAGAATCATAATCTATCGCCTCTCTCTTTGTTTCTAATTTTGCTTTCGTAACAAATTAATATAGTGATCACTTCATTACATAATTAATTTTGGGAGTACCTGAACCTGAAATTCAATAATTTCAGAAAACTAAAAAATTTCCCAAATGTTGATTTTAGAATTATTGGATTTTATCATGTTAGTTATAACCTTTAATTTTCATAGTTTTGGTAGGAATTATTTTTGTAAGTGTTAATTTCGCGTGCAGACCATAAATCATTATCATCATCATCGTCACATCTAATTCAAAGTTTCGCAATAAAGCGAGGTTTGAAAAGGTTTGATAATACGCAGCTTTATTTTTACTGCTGTTTTCGATAGACCCACGTACAAATCATAAACCCTTAGGACACAAATTGAGAAGGAACGTAAAAAAGGCTCTGTGCTTTTGCTTACCATATGAGGGAAGTCTTGCTTTGTTAACACATATTCCTAATAAAACCCTCCTTTCTGGGATCTCGCTGATTAGATATGATAACTTTGAAATGACAACAGCGTATTAACACTCATTTATCCCTGTCTAATTCTTTGCTCCATCCAAATATGGCAACACCCCAGCTGCGCATTGCTCATCATGTGTACGACAAACATCTCCTGATTGCGTGTATGGATAGGCGTGATTTGATGTACCCAGTTTCATTGGAACATCTCCCTTCCTTCGTGGACCTCACGGCGGAGAATGCGGTGGCCTGCCACCGTATACGTGTGGTTGGTTACTTCTTATGCGTACATGGCACACTCTCTCTCTACTTTATTATCTTTTTACGAGGCGTACGTAACGTCCTCTGTGGACCAGTATTTTCATGTACACCTTACCACCAAATAGTTGTTTCACGTTCTTATACGGTTTGCGCTATGTCGTCTTAACAATCGTATTGATTTTACTTTCAAACCTTTTGCGCCATTGGAGTGTTACTTTTGACTAATAAACTACTCGCCTTGTTGGTGAAGTATTGGTTATTTAATGATAATAATCCACACAGTTGTATAGCTAAAATTAAGTGTCTAATTTGGTTTCGGGGCTGTTCATAGATGGACAACTGATGGTAGGGTTTCGACTATAGTGTCTGGTTAAAATATAATACGAAAGACTTGGGATCTCTTGAATTAGAAAAAGAGAGACCAGTATTAACACTAAAGATTTAAGATTAGTATGTTGATTAACTTGAATATATACTATTTAACTCCATTTCTATGAGGTGTAAACATTTTCAATATCGTTATATCGAGTAGTTTATATTAATGAAGATGACTGGAAAGACATGTACGAGAGAAATATTCTCCGCTAACGTAAGTTAGCGCCTGATTAGATGGACTTTTAAGAAGTTAATAAGTACTTTTTTCACTACAAATTTTTTTTTTAAAAATGAGTGTTTGGCTGTAAAATAAAAAGTATTTCTTTAATAGATATAACTTTTTTGGCAGCTAAAATATAACTTTTTAAGAAGAAAAAATTTGAAGCTTCTCAAAAAAGCCTCTCAAATGATTTTTTCGAGTAGATTTTTCAGATAAATGAACGAGCCTATTTTTTAGTGTATTTTGCTCTTATATTTTACACATAATTTTCGCAATACCTACAACTCAACTTCACGTTTATCTTGCAAACTCCACTTCTCTAATCTCTTGCACAGTTGTTTTATTATGTATTTAACTATTTACTTAACTTGAATATTTATTTTAAAATTTATATAATATTATTTGGCTTTTTTATATGTTTTAATATTTATTTTTATATTAGTTTTAC
>JAOSBL010000008.1:22795263-22806838 GCA_027568915.1 Erythroxylum roraimae
TATATATATGTATGTATACACATACTCACACTCACACATATGTATGTATACACATACACATACTCACACTCACACATATGTATATATGTATGTATACACATACTCACACATGATTTCAGTCAAACCTATGATTCATATATGTTGGTTGATGCTTACAATCAATCAGTTAGTTGTAGTTTAATGATATAATTATTGACAGAAAATTTTGATTTTATGCATATTTAGATGTATATAATAAAATTCGTGAGATAAATCTATATTACAATATGTATATGAGATAAATATACATTTTTATAAAATTATAATGAGATTATAATTATGAGATTCATATTGCATATATATATTATTCCTAAATTATTCCTATTCTATGTTCTATTGAGACTAAATATTAATAAAATATAAAAGGCCAGTACACGTTATGTTTTTTCCTTACGAAGAAAATAGTCGATCTCATAGACTAAAGCATAGAAAAAACTTAAACAAACACATGAGTGCTTGTTAAAGAACAAGTTCACTAAACTGACTCTATATGAGAATTCCATTTGAAACATTACTTGTATATCTATAGAAATTTTCGTTGTAATGATTAAGTAAGAGATCTTTTGATTTGAGATGCCAAAGTTCTCATATAAGAATTGTTATGTTTTAATACTACTTATAAATAAGTCAAGGGTGGCTCAATTGGTTGTCATTGGATATAACATAAATTATATAGAGATAGTTGGGTGATCAATATATGATTTATCACGTTAAAGTAATCAGAGAGAATGTTCCATTGTTCTCAATTATTATTGAATCAAAAAATCCTTGGTTAAGGGGAAGTTACAATTTGAAAATATTTTTCAAAATTATTAATTGAATCAATTACTAATGATGAATAACCTATATGATTGGACTCAAAATAGAGTATACGTTAATTCTATGTTTTATATCTAATTAAAACATTGTACGATGAAATGATTAAATTATATTAAAAAATTATGCACAAAAAGGTTAATTAAAACTACTTTGACATTTCTAAATATTTAGATGGTCATGATGCATTTCTAGATGCGAATATTGATTTATGGATATAAATTGTTTAATTAGAAAATTAAAAATAAATTAAAAGAGTTCAATTTATCTAATCCTAAATATAATTTAGGGTTATAACTTATATCCATTACCGATATATTTGGAAACTTAATGGGTCAAAACATAAAGAACGAGTTGGAGAGAGAAAAGATATGTTAATTAAGTTAGACTTGATTGTAAAGTTTGAAAAACTTTATGATTAAATATGAGATATTTAATAAATAAGGATCAATATGAAATATTGAATCTTATTTGGACATAATTGGTATTTAATTAGAATTAATTATAATTAAAATTAAAATTTAGTTGAAATTAAAATTTAATTTCAATTAAATTACTAAAATGCTCAAAGCCTATTATAAATATGCTTAGACTCCAAGGGAGTTAACACTCCTTGCCTAACTCTTTCTACAATAATCATTGAGTTCTCTTAACACATTCTATGAATACCATTAGAGATTGAATACTTGTGTAATTATAATGATTGAGATGACCCGATATCAAAAGTGGCTCAACAGAAATGAAAAGAAAAATATTAAGCTTTAGAATAAATTACGAATTATGATTCTTTCTTTGTTATGATTTATGTGTTAATCATTTTATAGAATTTAAATGTTCTTAGCTTTTGAAAAATCATACAAAATGGTTTCAATATTATCCACTACATATTGGATCAATCGCACCCTGATTTTTGTACAGTGGTAACATAGCAAACTTAAATCCTATAATTTGGTTAAAATTACTTGATATGATACATGAATTTCTATAATATTGATTATGTTTGTTTTGGTTTTCTAAAAATTGGCTCTCTTTTTGTTTTGCATTTTCTAGAAATATTAAATCATATGTATCCTTATTATATGTTTTTGGAAATTATGACATGCCCAAATATCCACCTTGTTTAGCCTTTTGAAAAATTAGTATACATGTCTCCCTTGTCTTTCTACTTTTGGAATTCGGATGGCTATATTTTGGTTATTCTAAAATTTTGCTTTTGTGGTTTCTACGTAATATTTTAATCATGCTTGAATAAGTATACACCTGCCACAAGTTTTCATTTGTTGCTTGAAAACACAATATCACTGCATGCTCCCATAGCTTTAGCTATATGAAAAATACAATCTGCTGCTTAATCCTGGCTTTGAAGTTTCTGGAAACTTGGCGATAGAGCTTGTGCATTTAGTTTCTGGTTTAAGTTTAATATGGAATATTTTTGCCAGTGGCAGGGGCGTTTATTGCCGGTGGCTCTTACACGTCGTTGGTGAATCGCTCTTCTCTGTCACTAATGGCAATTTTTGCCATTGGCAAAGGCGAATTTGCCTATGGAGGAAGAGGCAAATTCGAACCCTCAAACGTCACTACAAGAGTTGAAGACATTTAGTGATAATTTTTGTGTGACTAACTATTATTTCGTTATAAATATAAAGTTTTTTGTGACAAAATAATTGATTGACATTATTGTTTGGATTAACTGTGATGATTTATTTTTTGTTCTTAATACAATAGTAATTGTGACAATTTAGTGTCTTTTACAATTAAATCGTCCCTATTAATAAATTAATAACGTCAAATTTTCTTTTATCACTAAGTTATGTCACTAAAAACATATGTAATTTGACGTTAAAGTAATTTTGGCGAAAATGAATTGTAATTGTAAACTATATTTTGTCACCAAATAGAAAATATTAGTGACTAATATGATATTTTATTTTTTGTAACAAAAAATTTTGTTAATAAAAATTCAATTAGTTAGTATCTACTTAATGTTGTCACAAAAATGAAACTATCACTATGGTTACTACTATTCGTAATTTTTGTGACAAGAAATTTTGTTGTCACTTAATAATCAACCTTTTGTTACAAAGGTTATTGTCAGTATAAACATAACAAATTAATGATAAATATTTCTTTTCATAATAACATATTAAAATTAACCACGCTGATGATTAATTTTGTCATTATTATATGAATTTTGGGATTAAAAACTTCTTGTCACAATTTTTTCTTTTTCTTATAAAATATTCTGGCTACATATATTGATAATCCAAAAGTAATATTTTACATACCAATAAATAGTTGCTAAACATAACTTAAAAATTTCATAAAAATTTCATAAATATTTAAATATAATGAAAATCTTGTTCCAAAATATTAAGCAAAACTCTTAACCTATTCAAAATTTAAAAACAAAGTTTTTGTCGATGCTCAATCATTATCCTCATCTTCATTTACTAAATTTGTCTCATCATCATTCATAAAAATAAATAATTAAAATAATATTGATTTAATTCAAATTAATAATAATAATAATAATAAATATTATTTGCAATTGGAATATAATTTACATTTGATAATTTAAAAGTCTTTTGTATGATGGTAGACTAAACTGAAGTGCATTAACTCAAATTACTTGTTCGTAGAAAATGATAACCACAAGTCCAATTTAGTAAGGGCTCTCAGGCCATAGTCCACAAAGGCAACATTGTTCCTTTTAATTAAGCTGTTCTTAAGGTCATTATGGGTTAGTTTACATTCATCTTATCATTTAGTATAGTTGCTAAGTATGACAAAAATGCTAAAATAAGATGTAAAAAAAATTAATATTAATTATTACCATTGTAATTCCAATGTTTGTTTGATAAATCGATACATAAAAAAATTTGTTAAGTCGAATTGAATTAATTATTATTTTTACCTTAGTTTGTGGTTTAACTAATTTGATGAAATTGTTTTGATTTTTTTACTTTTAGTTATCAATATTTTGAACCTTTGGAGACCATATATCTAATTAAATATGAAACATTATGGTATGGTTAATGGTAAATAAAATTGAAAAGTGAAAGTAAGTGTTACTTGATTTTATTTTTATTTTTATTTTTAATTTGATTTCTATTTTAACCAAAATTTTTTGCTTAATTGTTAAATTTTGTAGTTACACTATTGTTAATAATAATTAATATTAAATAAATATACATATAGTATTTTAACGATGTTTTAAAATTAAAATTATGTATTTAAATAAATACTAAATTAAAAATAATTTAAACCGTTTTAAATTTATGATAAAAACGAAAATACAAAATCATAGTGTTTGGTTTAATGTACCTAAACGACAGTGGGGCGCGTGCATAGTAGCTTCTCATTGTTGTTGTTTTTTTGTTTAGGTAATAATAAGAGAAGAGGGACTTTAGATGGTCTCTTGTCGTACTAACGGAATTAGAAGAGATAACTGTGTGTCTTCTTTGAAATAATCGTCTTTGGTCACTCTCCCCAAACAAGCTCTTTGCTCTCATTGTTCTATCAAACCGTTGTCACTTCCTCGTCCTAATAACCAAAAAAAGAAAACAAAGTAATTTGAAACATGAAATTATGTTGAACATAGTCTTCCTCTTCTTAAAAGCAATACCATATCTAGTAGACATTATCTATTTAGTGGACCATCCTCCAAATAAGAGTTGAGACAGAGTTGGCCATCATGGATAAGCACAGCGGTGACCACCAGAGTAGATGTTGACGGAAACGTTTCTTCGGCGACAGCGGAGACTATGTTTACTTCTAAAGAAGCTCTATAACATAAGGATTTCGAGAAGGCATCTTCGTCCGAGGACGTGAGTTTAGGCTTCAAGGAGAGAGCCTTCTATGCTGTTAATCCTCTTGATTTTGCTAAGGTATTATGACCATACATTGGTTTATTAATTCTTCTGGTTGAATTTGTCTAGTAAAGTGGTATTTCATAAAGGTTTTTGTTATTAGTGTTAGTGATAGAAACTTTTGGTTTATTATTATTAAATTTATGATAAAAACTTATCCATTTTCTTTTAATCAATGCTTCAGAATTTTTCTTTTTCATTTTCTAACTACTCATATGAACAATGCATTGCTAATGCAACGTCCAGTTGAAGTCATAACAAATACATGTTCTGGAGTACAGTCTTATATCCATAATCTCCTTTGTTGCTTGAACTTTTGTTCTGCTTCGCTAATCATATGTTGTTGATGTTGTTGTAGGGCTGAAGTCTGCAAGGAATCCAATTGAAGTTAATTAGTAGTTTAATACTAGAAAAGCCATTGCCTCAAGTATCTGCAGACTGTTTGCTTGTCACCTATTGTCCTGTGGTCTTGATGGGTATCAATTAAAGTGTTCAGAAATCCACTTATCAATACCTACCTAGATCAACATGATCTTTTTAGTTTAGTTTTAGACTGTTTTAAGATCGATGTGTCTGTCTCCTTGACGCTGATTGTTGTTGCAGTTGGTCTTTTTTGTTTGGTGTAACTATGCACTCTACCTCTTTCTTTGTCCACTCCTTTTTTTGGGATCCTGAAGTTTTGCTTCAGTCACTCATATATGGTTCTAAAGTTGGTAAGTAGCAGATCAATTATGTTCTACATTTTATGAATTAATGTAACCATATCATATATGTATCACATATTCAAATTGATAAATAAGTTTGCTGTAGATATATGGGCAATGGGTACTATGACGGCGGAGTTACTCACTCTTCAACCTCTTTTTTCGGGTAATAAGTATAGGTCTTTATCGTTTCTGTGATTTTACTGCAGGTCTAGTTTACCTTTTATCATCACGGTTAATTTTGCAGTGAGGCAGATGAGATCTACAAAATATGTAGTGTAATAGGCACTCCGACTGAGGATTCTTGGGTTAATGGACTTGATCTTGCAAGAGCTATAAATTAGCAATTTCCATAGGTCAGATTGTTTGTTTCCAATATAAATGGGGGCATGTTTAAATATCTTTGGTTATTATTGTTTGATTAATTTGAAAAATTAAGGAGTATTTCTTAAAGTTGTTTGTTCTTAATCGTTGCAATTCTAGAAAGCTTTTTTTTTTCTTTAGAAGAACGGTAATCTTGAAAACAAATGTATGCCATTTAAAAAATTCCAGGTGCTTTTGTATTTACAGTCTATATATTTTGAATGATTAAGATGTAAGACAATTTTGAATGTTATTCTGTTGTAGTTTGATAGTGTAAACCATTCTTTCCTAATACCATCTGCAAGTAATGATACAATCAACCTTATTACAGTCAGTACTATTTGCAGTGGGTTTAGTCTTATATTATTTTGTCCTTGCTTTTGTACAAGTTCCTGTATTCTTTCCCTTTCTCATTGGTCCTTCCCTATGTTTCTAGATATGCAGTCACTTTGTTCTTGGAATCCCTACAGCATGCCTACAGCTGGAGAGGATGTGGAGGAAGATTGCTAAAGGATGTGACAAACACGAACACATTAGTGATAAATTTATTGTAATATATAATCTTTATTTAATGACAACATTATTGTAACACATAACTTTCATAAGTGACAACATTATTGTAACACATAACTTTTATACTTATGACAAAATCTGTTAGACAATATGATCACTAATGCAAATTTCTTTTACCATTAATACAATTCCATTATTGAATTGATAGTTTTATTTGTGACAATAATAAACACATTAGTGACTATTTTTGTAAGAACATATTTTCATTTTTGTGACAAAATGATATTGACACTTTTTCTTTAAAATATTAGTGACCAAAAGTAATAAACACTGATAAAAAAACTCGAGTGATAAATATTTTCTCATTATTTTCAATTGTTTTAGTGGCAATGATGTTGTCACAATAAAATGAAGTACCGTTACGACTTTGTTCGTCACTACTCTATAGTATTTGTATTGACAAATTTGTCATAAATATAAAAAGTTATTGTGATCATATAATTTTGTCACACATTTTATAGTTTTTAGTGTCAATACTTTTGTCACAAGTGTGGCATAATTGTGGCCATTTTTCTAAATTAGTCACTATTTAATTAGTGACGGAGGTAACTGTAACAGGAGATGACAACTTTAAAAATTGGACATTATTAATAGCAGTGATTAATATTACTGCTTTTAATGACAACTTTTGCTTTCACTAAAAAAGTCAATTTCTTGTAGTGCATGACGGTGATGTAGCCAAGATAGCAAAAAACCACCAACGAGAGAAGTAGCAGGCAGCCGCAGGATCAAAAGTAGAGGTGGCATAAGGCAACGAAAACCCTACATAGGAGGAAGAAGATGGGACATATGTCTTATAATTAGACAACACGTCTGATCGAGACACGTAAAAGATTTTGGCACGTGCGCTTGTGCATTCCCATTCAATTTTATTTTTCTCTTTTGTTTTAAGCCTTACTTCTAATTTAATTGAGATTAATTTGTTTTAAATTCATAATTAATTTAGGACTATTGTAATTAGGAATATTTTTTAAATTTACTTTAATTTTTCAAAGAGTTGAATTAGTAAATTAAATTAATAATTAAACCAATAATTATAATCAAGTAAAGGTTTAAAAGGGTTATCTTTCATAATTATATTATGCTAGATGAATTAATATAATGAAATTATATTAATTAAAAAGACATCTTAATTTTAATATTAAATTAATTATTTTTCTTAATTAGATTAAGAATAATAATTAGACTGATTTCTAATTAAATTTTAGAAAATTAGTATCTAAATTAGAATTAAATTTTAATTAGATTGAAATTAATTAATCAGACTTTTTTAAAATTAAAGAAAGTATTTTCTTAATTAATTAAGAAAAGTATTTCTTAATTAAAGTTTCTTTATTTCAATTTGATTGAGATAAATTAAATTTATGAATTTATTTGTTTAGATAATTATTATTCTATTTATTTAGAAATTGTTTCTTTATTTAAGAATAATAATAAGTTTCTTGATTTATCATATTTTTTCTTAATTAAATTTGGAAAGGTGTTTTCATTCATTAATTGAGAAAATTGAACTTTCTTTAGCATTTTTGAAAATAGTTTTCTAATTTATTAAGGAAAGAATTTTTAACTAATTAAGAAATTAATCTCTAAATAAATTAAAAATGTTTTTATTTAATTTTGAAAATTCAGTATTGGAAAATAGTTTTCTATTTTTATGGTAAGAGAGGTACTACAAATTATTCAAGGGCATTTCAAGGGACATGTATACCTTGGGTCATATACTATGTCACTGGATTAGAGAAGTACTAATTGCTAACAATGCTACCGTGAAGATAAGTCCCTAGATGAAGCATAAATGGAACACTAGTGAAACATGAGAAATGTCTATGACCAAGCTTTGTAATATATTCCCACTATTCAAATATTTGATCTCGATCGTGTAATCACTTGACATTACAACGTCGCAGTGTATTAATGCCCTTGGTTGGGGATGTTAATGAAATTTCTTTAATTCTCAAAAAAAATTTCTAATTAAGGAAAGGTAATTTTGAATTAGATTGAAAACATTTTTCTAATTGGATTATAATTACTTACTTGTTGAAATTTGAAAAAAGAGCGTTTCTAAATTATAATAGTAAGAAGCATAATTTATTAAAAATTATTTTTAATTAAAATTTGTTAAAGGAGTCAAGATAATTGGAAATAGTTTCTGGTTGGATTTGAAAATTATTTTCAATCAAATTAAATTTATATTTGGAATCGAAGTTTAAATTATTTAGGATTCGATGAGTATAATCTAATTTAATTATCTAAAAATTTGGAAATATTATTTTAGATTAAGATGATCAATACGTAGAATCAAACAAAGTTTGATATTTTAAGCATATAATTTGATTATAATTGCATAAGTTGCAAACTTTATTTATATATTTGATATAATTTATTGGATGTATGTTAAATTACATGTTATATACATACATTCATATATATATAGATAAATAAAATATCTCATTAAGATATTAACCACACGTTGAAAACATGATTATTGCCTTTTATTTTTTAAGCACAAAATCAAAGTTCTGCTTATTGTAAGGCTTGTTGAGTGACTTAAGGCCCTTTTAACTCGAATATGTTTTATCTTAAATTAATAAGTCTTAACTAAATTTGTATGATTTGAATGAGTGAGTCACGATCAAAGGCACGGTTAGGAGTAACTTATAAGATATGTTTTGATAAGAGTTGTCATCTAACAAATCTAGAAGTTAAATAAGATATGGTTGATAAGGATTTTATCTCCCTAATTTAAGTTTAGTTGGTTTATTACGTAACTCAAGGTCAACTAAATTTGAATATAATCCTAGCTTACTAAAAAGATTATAGTAATATTTCCTAATAATAGGGAGTGTTATTATTTTGAATAAAATAGTGAGAGTAATCAAATACATGATTAAAGTCCTAATCTTATTTGGTAGCCAAGGCATATAACTAATACTTGCTTTTCTTAAATTTCTATTTTGTTTTGGGTATAAATTACCTTTGCTTAGTATAGTTGATACTAAGAGTTGGTGAATAAAATTTCTCAGATATAGGTTAAGTTTGAGAAGATTTCTCAAAAGTTTGATAGAAGAATTGTATGTTCATTATGAATATTTGCTATTAATCCCTATTGAGGATTTCGTGACAAAGTTTTAAAGATATGTTGACTTCATACAGATGACAAAATGCATTGACATTTTGAGTTGACTAATGTCTCATAATTATTGTTGAGTAAAAGTAATGCATTGCTGAGTAAAAGTAATTGATATAAGTTTGTACAAATAATTCACATATGTTGGATCAAAAGAGACTTATGCTTAACAAAAGTAGCAAGAATATAAAGTTGGATAACTAAGATTATCCTTTATGCCATGTTGGTTAAATTAACATAATGAGAATCATATATTACATACAAGGATAGATGTGTCCTTTTGATTCTGAATCATATAAAACTTATGAAACTTGTTGTGTTGAAGAAAAACCAAACCAATCTTTGCTGAAAGAATGATGATGATATTGAATTGTTAAATCTTATACATGTGATATATTTGATGTAATTATAATTTATAAAAGGTTGATACTTTTATTTCATTAAATTTATGTATTAAATGAAATATTAATTTAAAATTTTAAAATGTTCAAATGATTGAAATCTAGTAGAAATTAAGTATTGAAAATGTTGAATCAGTTCAATAAGATCGATGTGATAAAATATAAAATTTTCGGTTATCTAGGGGAATGAGATTCTTTAGTGAACACCTTCACAACTAAATTCTATAAGAGCATGAATTTATGTAAGGGGAATATACAGTATACGATATTATGTGACGCGGTATATATTTCTGCTATAGCTATGCCTAGTACAATAACTTACTTTCAAAAGTTTTAATTAAATGCATTAGCCACATTTTATATTAGATATGGAATGTATAACTTTTGCAAAAGTCAAAGTTAATGATTTTGAGATGTGATGCTTAGTTGAAGCATGTATTATCCAATAAGTTTAGAACTAAATTAGATAATGAAGTTATGAGAGATCTAAAAGGTTGGATATAATCTTACAAACCCATTGAACAAATTGTTTGTTTTAATGTATACTTATAGGAGAATGGTTCTCAAGATAAGTAGTGGTAGTAAGATGAAATTTGAAAAGTTTAAATCTTATAACAATGCATCTAATTAGAACTATTACCTATATTGATAATTTGATGTATAATTGAATGACTATGAGTTGTTGAAATATTTACTTTCATAATGAACTCAAAGAGTTTGTTTTAGAGCTAATTGTGAATTTATCATATTTACAAGAAGGTTAATGAGAGTATAGTTATCATCTTTAGTGTAAGTATGTAAATACATATTGCTCATAAAGAGAACAATAATTCATATTTTTAATTGTTGAAAATATAATTGTCCAAGAATAATTCATATTGGTATGAAAAGGTAACAACTTAATTTTGAGAATTAGATATATAAAGAGATTAGAATTTGTTTATATATTCTACTTTAAGTATGTAGATAATGTACTAAAGGTGTTTAGTATTTGAGATATCTAATACTTGTGAAGTATGAAGATATCTATTATTCTACGCAAAGAGTTGATATTTAAGTTCAAAGTCATAAGGTTATTAACTTTAAAAGTAAATCCTAGTTAAGTTATATTTTACTTAGAACAATATTATTTTGAGATTGGAAAAGTTACAATGTAGCATTAATTATTAATAAAGTCAAAATAAATTTATCATTTAATAGAAATGATTATTTGGTCAACAGTTCCTTAATGAACTTAGTGCAGTTCCTTGCATTGTTTAGACAGTAATATACGGTAGAACATTATAGCCTTTAGATATGCAAAAAAATCAAAGGTCTCATCAAAGATCCAAGTATGTATTTAGACAGTTTCTCGTAATTATGATGACAATTAAGATGAAAGTTGCAAGATTTAAGTAAGTGCTCACTATAGAGAATCTTATGCAATTCTGTTACTAAACCACTAGTCCAGTAGTAGCATGATCGTCATACGGTGATATAGTATAAGAAATTTAAACGATTAGCTTAGTTTAAGTGGGAGATTGTTGGTTTTGTGCCCTATAACCAATTAGATAGTTATAGTCTAGCGACTATCTCATATATATTTAGATATATATGATATAGTCCATGTTGGAGTTATGTAAATATAGTGCCCTGGAAAGCAAGTGTATTTACATGTAACTTTATTTTCTTCAGTTACAGTTT
>JAOSBL010000008.1:22893444-22904304 GCA_027568915.1 Erythroxylum roraimae
AAAATCAATGTAAGCCACGTGATTTAGACATCAAATGAGAATAAAAACTAAGTGTAAAAGTATAAAAAGATAAGAAATTATGAGTGCATCAAAGAGGTGTGCGGTGAGCAAAGAGGTAGCGAGACCTTACACCAGTGTTTGGAGAGACAACTAAGGTTACTGGTTTTGGATGACAATGAAACGTTAAACGAAGAGAGAGAAATAATAGCCATTGAGGCGGGGGATGAAGAGAAAGGATAGGTAGCGTTAAAATGCAGAACCATGGGGGTGTTTAGGGTGAATAAAGCACTGGTATCTGAAACAAAAAACATGAGGTTGGAAGGAAAAATACACGGGGTTCCCATTGTGGTATTGGTGGATAGTAGAGCAAGCCATAATTTTATTTCCCCTGAATTAGCTACTGGTCTTGTGTTAACTAAAGAGCTGACAAAGACTTTGGGAATTAGATTGGGCAATGGCCATAATGTAACGACTAAAGGAAGATATATAGGGGTTCCTATTCGGCTGGGGGAGCTGGACTTGAAGATAGATGCTTACATACTAGATTTGGGAGGAATCAATGTCATTTTGGGGTTTGCTTGGTTGCAGACCTTGGGGAAGGTCATCGTGGATTGGAAGGAGATGACCATGCAATTCCAATATGTTGGTCAAGCTATGGAGTTGTATGGAAAGGCAGAAACAAGGGTAATGCAGAGAAGGGGAATCATATATAACGAGGGTCCAGTACCTTTGCATAGCCTACTAGCAAGTTTACATAGTGCTTTTCGATCAGTTGGAGTAGTCATAAAAAAAGGGGAGCATTAGACACAACTTGACAGTAAAGAACAGTAGGAGTTGAATCTGGTGTTGAACAAATTACCAGAGGTATTCCAAGAGATTCAAGGATAACCCCCGAAAGGAATCATTCTCATTTTATTGTTTTACAATAAGGACAATGTCCGATTAGTGTGAGACCCTATAGATACCCACACCATCATAAAGATGAGATTGAGAAACAAGTTCAGCAAATGTTACAATTAGGCATCATATGACCTAGCTCAAGTGCTTATTCTAGTCCTATAATTTTGGTCAAGATGAAAGATGCTTCATGGTGAATGTGTGTGGATTATAAGGCCTTGAATAAGGCCACAATACCAGACAAATATCCTATTCCAGTGGTAGATGAGCTTTTAGATGAGTTACATAGTGCTTATTTCTTCTCTAGGTTATATCTCAAATCTAAGTATCACCAAATCAGGGTCAAGAATGAAGACGTTGAAGTAAATCACATGTTAGTATAGACTTTAAGTTCAATATACAAAATGCACAAGGGGGGGAGGGGGGTTGAATTATGTATCCTTTTTTTATGAAAACAATTCCCTTTTCAATTTCTTTGAAAACTTGCTTTTTCAAACTATTGAGTAAGAATATCACAATGTATTGCAATTAACTTCTAAGTACTTGTATAAAACAATAGAAATTAAAAGTCGAGAGTTAGAGAGTAGAAGTTGACACAGTAGTTTTATCCTGGTTCACCCCAAACCGTGGGCTACGTCCAGTCCTCAGAATCCTTTATGAGATTTACTATTCTTCTCAAAAATACAAGTATTCTTTTCACCGAGCCTCTTCAGGTCTCTTACAGCAAGTATTATTTTTCTCACTTAGCCTCTTCAGGCTCTCAACTTTTCTTCTCTCTTACAGAGGGATATTGCGAGCTTTGTTACAGATAATAATAGCTCTAGAGTTTAGCACAATGAATACAGTGTTTCTCAAAATCACTATTTTTTTTGAAATCTCTAACTTTTTCAGTCTTCGACTCCGACTCATATTTATAGCCTTCATCTTCAACTGCTTCTTGATAACCGCTCTTTCTTCTTGTTTCTTGATCTTTGAAGAAACAGTTATTCAGTTGAGTTCTATAACTAACTCAAACTGATTAACCATCCGATATAGTATCGGGTCTTCGCCTTCGCATTGCTTCGTCTTATTTTTCCGCTTTGTCTTAGTTTTTTTGGTCTTAGTTTATGCTTCCGCTTTGTCTTACTTTCTTTCGTCTTAGTTTTTGCTTCTGCTTCGTCTTACTTTCTTTCGTCTCATTTTTGCTTTCACTTCGTCTTAGTTTGCTTCAGCTTACGTCTTAGTTTGCTTCCGCTTCGTCTCACTCTCTAATATTATTATTATTTGATTTTCATCAAAATTATTAATCGTGAAGTCATTTTGACTTGATAATCTCCCCCTTTTTGATGATAACAAATAATCATAGTTTTAGAAAGATAGTCGAATATTATTATAAGAAGATATACAATTTTTAAAAAAATTGTAAACTTTACTATCTTCTATACACTTCTCTTCTCTTCTTCTTCTTCTCCCCTTCTCTTGTTCTTCTTCCCTTATCTTTCTTAGTTTCTCCTTTCTCCCCCTTTTCTTCTTCTTCTCCCTTTATCTTTCTTATTTTCTCCTTTCTCCCCCTATTTGTTATTGATCAAAAATCATGACCGAAGATGCTTCATAATTTCAGAGAACATTTCCTTCATTTCAGTTCGGAGTAACTTGAGGTCTTGTCGTATATGAGCTACTTCCTCATGTAAGTCACCCATTGAAACACGTATATCATCAACCTTGTCATGAATTTCTTCAATTTCTTCGATTAAGGCATCATCACTTTTCTGCTGTTGTTCTTCAAAACCAATAGTAGTACTATATGCTTCTGAAGGTATGACATCCGGTTCAATGATTGTAAAAACAGGAGGTTTGAAAGATAAGTTTGGTTTAGAGAGATTAAGGTCATCAGGTCTGGGTAGTCTTGGAACTTGTTTTCCAAATAGGTATAGTACATCTCCTATTGAAGATATAGAGCTCAAAGGTCTAATGTGCATAATTAGGTGCACAAGAGTCTCTATATTAAAGCTAATATCTCCAACTCTGATAGTTCTGTACTGCCCTTCTGTTATTCTTCCAACTACCTGAGAAGTTTCCTCAGTGGTGACACGACCACAATGATTTCCTGATGCCTTTGAGATATAGTGGGAAACATAGATTCCTTTGGATGGGCTACATAACATGCCTCATCTATGTTTCTCACTTCAGCTTCAATCTGATCTTCTGTCAGATCACTTGTCATCTCTTCTAGATACATTTTCTTCTTCCCCTTTTCTTCATTGCAAACAATGTAAGGTCTTGGTTGCATGTCAAGGACAATCTTTATCATAGTTCTTTTTGTGAGTGGGTAAATAGTGTACTTCTGCTTGGTCATCTGTGTTGGATATGGTTCTGATCTCTCATCCCGCAGAACACTATACAACATTTTCTCTCCATCATTTAATAGATGTATTGTATGACTATTCACCAAGATTGGTTCAAACTGTGCCTTGACTAACCTTTTTAGGGGTTCTCTTATGATTATAGAGCTGCTACTCCTGACAGGTTCAACTTCTTCAATGATCTTCATTTTCAAATCCTCTTTTCTCATTGGTTGAGAAGGGTTAACCTGTGCTGAACTGTGTTCAACTGACATTTTCTTTTGAACAGCAGTTGGAGTGCTCTTTTTCTGACTGATTTTCTGCTTTTTACTCTTTTCAATCAACCAAGGAGTCTGTTGTTGAAGTTGAGGTTGAGGTTTCTTCTTCTCAAATTCCAACTTCCTTTTTATTTTAGTCTCTTTAGCCAATTTTGCCGAATCTTCCTTCAAAATTGAGATTAAAGACCTGGTTGCCTGCGGTGCTTTCATTCCAGAGTCTCCACTCTTAGTCAACTCTTTACCTTTCTTCTCCTCTTGTTGACGCAGGGTTCGTAGTCTAGGCGACCTTTTTGCTTACTTAGGTTTCTCCGAAAGGAGTGTTTCTCCCTTTCTTTTCAAGGTCATTTGTGTCTCTGTCTGTCACACCTGACTTTCTTCTTTTTGAAAAATCACCTTTACTTTCATTGCATCATCCGACGATTTTTTCAATTCTTTTGTGGACATTCTTCTGCCTATTCAAAACTTATTTGATGAACATGGGTCGTGAAATTCCCTTTCGACGATGACGAGAGCTTATTTGGTCTTAAAGATGACGAAGAAGGCTCTCTTATAAATTTCAAATGCATATTGGGCCTAAAAATATGAAAATGTGATCAATCTGCCGAGATTAGGCCCTTCGCGTTCAAGAAACAAAATCACGGGCCTTGCTTACGACATGGTCCAAATGTCTCCAAAATGAAAATTTGTTGCCAGCTAGGCGAACTCCTAATCTCTATTTTTCCACACTTTTGCTGGCAAATTCCATATTTCTATTCTCCCTTTTGCTTATCCACACTCCCATTAAAACTCTGCAACAGTACTATAAAAATGAATTACACCCCCTCTCCTTTTTTTTTTTGATCCCTCCCATTAACTACTTTTTCATCTCATATTTTTAGTTCATTTCGGTAATACCGATCAGAGAAATAAGAATGAACCGTAACAGGCGGAGACCAAGAATTGCAGATAGCTTAATCTAAAAAGGGTTGTATTTTACATAAAATCATGTGGTTTTCGTTTTGGAGATCAAGAGATCGATTCTCCATAGACGAACTCAGGTTTGGTTAGCTTTGATTGCGGATTTCGCATTTGTTATTTTCCTCTTAGTTTTCAGCTTAATTAAGACGCTGCTTTTAGTGATTGTAGTGTGTCAGTGCGTTTAACTCACTGTAATTAAATATCCTGCGCTTTTAAGTGTTTGTTGAAAAAAATTGGGAATTCAATTGATAATACCATTTTAGTTTGACGATTCCAGGAATTGGGTGCTCAAGGTTCGAATTTAAATGTCTTATGCTTGTTAGCTTATCAACTGTGGGGCATTTTGTGCTATTCTGTTTGATTGGCGATGACCTTCCACATACTATTTGGGAAAAAGTTGCACCCGGAACTTTTGGATATGAGTATGCATTTGATTTGATAAACTTTTGGTATGTTCTGCAGCCAAATCGATCCTAGGTTAACTAAAGTCCTTTTCTAAGCAAGCTTTCTGAAGTGCGTGGTTGGTGATACTATGGTAGTTATGTGATAATTGTAGCAACCCCTCTGCTTGTCAATTAAAGGATATGGATATTCTCGAATATAATGTTGGCACATAAGTCTGTATACCTTTAAACTAGGGCTACTTAGATGTGGAAAATTGTGTGAATGGATGTTCTCTCCTACTTTTGGCTTTTAATCATAACCTGTATTGAGTGTGCTATTCATGTAATGATTGTATATTGAAATGTTTCTTTTGTTGTTGAATTTGTAAGTGGGATTGTCTAGGTCTCGTAATGAATCTTTCTTTTTCTTTTCCCCTTCATATCGGCTTAAGTTTTGGGGTGGCATGAATGGGTATAATGGTTTTGCTTTTATATGGAATAAGTATGTCATGCTTTTGCAGATATTTGACTGAGCAGTTGCTGAAAGTTCAGATTGTCAATGAAGTTAATCAGGTAACTAGTTCCAGTATTCTATTTTTTTTGGGGGAAATTTCCTAGGTAACTAGTACCAGTATTCTTCTTCCTACTTTATTTGGTTTCATGAGTCCTTTGTTTTACTTTTAACTTAGTTATCTAAAGTTACCTTCTTTTATTAAGGATTTTGTTATTGAGGCCCTCAGATCAATAGCAGAGTTGATAACATATGGTGATCAACATGACTCAAACTTTTTTGAGTAAGATTTTTAACTAATGAGTTTCATTCCAAGTTGCATTTTGTGCATAGCTATTTCATACTTTTCTGATTGCTTACCAGATTTTTTATGGAGAAGCAAGTGATGGGGGAACTTGTGCGTATGCTAGCAATTAGCAAAACTATTTCTGTTTCACTACAGTTGCTGCAGACAATGAGCATCATGATCCAGAACCTAAAATCGGAGCATGCCATATGTAAGTTGGTTATTTGGGACAAAGCGGATTACACAGACTGTAATACTATACATTGTATATTATCCATGTTGTAATTGTTGGGTAAACCTTTTTGCAAATATTTTTGCAGACTATATGTTGAGCAATGAACATGTTAACTACTTAATTACTTATACGTTTGACTTTCGAAATGAAGAATTATTGTCGTACTACATTTCCTTCTTAAGGTATGTATTTTGTTCGCAAAGCTGTCCTCCGATGATTGATCTTTCTCCTCATCTTTTGCTCTTTGAATTTCATTTTTTACACAATATTGACAAAGGTTCTTAAATGGCATGTTTTTTTGTGTGCATGTAGAGCAATAAGTGGAAAGCTTAACAAGAATACAATTTCTCTACTTGTAAAGACTGAGCATGTAAGTTTTGTTTGTGTACCTTGTTCTATTACAGAATGTCCATTAATTTGTATTGGTAATTCTCTTTTCTTATTCACTGCAGTCCTGATGCTAGTGATAACGGACATAGAAGTTTCAAGCAAAGTTAAAAATGTTTTATGCTAATATTGATATCCATTGCTTGGATATAGAGTCTAGTTGGAGAAAGTTGTGGCCATGTTCAAGAAATTGTTTTTAGTGTTTAGGTTGCCTTTTGAGGATATTGGTTCAAAAGTCACCTTTAGATCTCTTCTCTATTGTATTGAGTGTTATTTTTCCTTGAAAGCATGCTAAACTCAACTCTATTGACCTAAGTTGTAAACCATAAAAAGTTAGGTTTGGTGGCACATATACTTTTCTCTCTATCCTTCTTGTTGCTGAATTAAATCAATATGTAAGCTTTAGTGATGCAAAATTCTCCTTTTCTTCTTAGCCAATCTTGTTCTCTCTCTCTATATATATGTATTTCCTTTTACTTGAAAATTACTTCCAAAAAGAGGTGGGTCATTGTTACATGTTGATAAGTTTGCTTGATGGTTTATGATTTTCGTTATTCTTCTAAGTTACGTAACTTGTACTTGAATGCACGCATTTGTGCCTCTTCGGCTTTTTGATATAATCTTTTACCATCTTTTGCACTTAGGAAGAAGTTGTTTCTTTTCCATTGTATGTTGAGGCAATACGATTTGCTTTTCATGAAGAAAATATGGTCCGTACTGCAGTACGTGTTGTGACATTAAATGTGTATCATGGTGAGTAACTGTAACTTCACTGCTTTGTTTTCCCTTTTGATTCACCTATTCTATATCAAATTAAAGATCAATAACATCTATTACTTTTGTTATTGTTCTGGTTTCCAGTTGGAGATGAATATGTGAACAGATTTGTCACAAAGGTCCCTCATGCAGATTATTTTTCAAACTTGGTTACTTTCTTTAGGAAGCAATGTGTTGATCTAAATAGATTTGTCTATGAAACATTAAAGTAAGTATGAGGAACTTAGACATTTATTACCTTTTGTGGTTGGTAGTGCTTCTCAGCTAAATATTATTGCTTTACTAATGAGACAGAAGCCCAAGCCCAGATCTATCTGAGGCAGTTATTTCTGCTGTAGATGATATTGAGGACAATCTGTACTATATCAGTGACGTCATTTCTGCTGGGATTCCAGATGTTGCAAAATTAATAACAGACAAGATTTTGCGACTATTGATACTTCCTTTGCTCCTTCCATCTTTACGGTTTGGTGCAGTAAATGTAATGCATTTTTTCTTTTGTTCTTTGTTAATTTTATAACTTAACCGTCATAGCTCTTAAATGATTGGTTTTTTTTCTGAATAATTTATTCTTCCTTAACCTACATTTAGCTTTTAAAACCAGGAAAAACAAATTGGTGCTATGACTTCCCTGTATCTGCTTTGTTGCATCTTACGCATAGTTAAAATCAAAGACTTGGCAAACATCATTGCTGCTGCCCTTTTCTGTCCATCAGAGGCATTTATTGTGGGTTCTGAAGCTAAACTCAATGGTTATGCATTTGATCATTGTTCCGTGCATGAAAACCAACAGTTAGAAACTGGTAAAGGTGATGATTGTGTAAGGGTGGCTATGCTAAACTTGTCTGATTCTTCTCAAGTAGATGCTGGTGGTATTACTGCATCCAGTTCTTGTTGTCTTCCACATCATGCTTTAAGGTAACATATTACTCTCGTTACATATTTCTCTTTTACAAAAAACCACGTGTTTACCAAGTAATACTTTCATAAACTGATCCTTGGTGACATCATTGCTCTATCCCTTTGGATTATCTGATGAATCATTTTTTTTGTGTTCGAATATAAATTTGAATGTAAATACTTTATATTTGAGTTTCTAAAACTTGTTTTTATTAGTTTGTGATGGTAATTTGTATGTTTAGTAATTGTATCTATTCATAATGAATGAAACAATTAGTGATCTTTTTTCATTTCATTTTTTCCTTGTTATTTAGGAAATAGTAAGAATCCTTATAATAGTACAAGTGATTTTTATTTTGGTTAGCACAAGTAGTTTTTTATTTGGGTAATTTAAGTTAGTCCTTGTTTTAGTGGAATTAGATGTTTCATATGAGAGGTCTGTTTCATTTGTACAAAAAAAAGAGATGATTTTCTGGTATTCAATTCAAAGTTAACAGTATGAGGCTTTCTTCTAGAGTAATTCTTCAATTCCAGGGGTGATTTGTAGAGAGTTGTGGTGTCTAGTTCTTTACAACTAGCTTTGATTTCTATAAGATGCTAGTGTGAAGTTTGTAATCTTTGTATGATTTAATTTTGAGTTTTTCTTTATTGATATTAATAAAAACAATGTTCATATATTTGGCTTTTGCTTTGCTGTTATTTTTAGCCTAAGTTGTGTTCCTTTCCCATTGTCCAATTAGTGTAGAAGTTATCCTTTAGTTTTCCTGCATTAGTTTTGTAATAGAGTATTGGTTCAACTATGGCTACATGTAGTGGAAGGTCATATAGAGAATTACCCACTGATCATGAACATGATGAATTGATTTAGCAAATTCTGAAGAAGTTGGATGGCCTTGGGACTTGTGTTCAAGGTGTTCTAGGACCCTAACTGACAAAAGATAGTTGGTTAGGAACCTAAGCTTGATAGTGAAGATGGGATATGCGAAATAAACAAGTTGAATGTGATGACAATAATCAACAAGTAGGGCAATTTAATCTGCAAACTAAATGAGGCTATCATGGAAGTAAGTTCTCTAGATGTAATGGAAGAGGTCATTATGCATATTAGTTTACTAGGAAAGGTTTGTATATGGCAAAGAAAGAAAAGAAAAAGTCTCTAAAGAATGTATTTGTGAGCAAGAAGTTTGGGATGAGCTAGGCGGAGACTTCAATTGAATGGTTGATCGATACATCTCTTAATATAATGAGGATGACTCTACAAATTGTCTGGGAAAGATGCATATGATAATAGTTAATTGTTACGGTTGACTTGTCAAGTTGGGGAGAATGACGAGGACTGAAAATTTTGGCTGTTTATTATTTCTTCTTATTAGAAAAGGAACTGAAATATTTTATATTAGTTTTTCCTCATTGGTTTAGTATTTAAGCCTATTACAAAATAATTATTATCCTTATTTTTGTTTATAATTTTAGAGTTCTTGTTTTAGAATAATTAAGAATATGGTAAACAAGATCAATATATTGGGATGAATGTTACAATAGTTAAATAAAGGCAAAAGGGTCAATTTTGCCCCTAAGTTTTACACCATTCGACAAGTTTAACCCTAATATTCCAGAGAGAACACTTATGTCCCTAACATTTAGAAAATGTTAAAATTGGACCCCACTATAATGGAAAAGATGACGGTAATCTAACTTGGTTGTTTTTAATACTATTTTTTTTCTTTTGTGGGCCCCCTTATGCAACGTCAATGCTAACATGGCTGTGAGGCCCGCTTTCTTAAAATAAAAAAATAAAAATATAATTAATTTTCTGTGGGACGCACCTATTTAATTAACCCTACCACTCTTCTCTTCTTTCTCTCCTCTCACGTTTCTTTTTTTTTTCCCTCTATTGCAGAACCCTAAGCCCCTTACACTTTCACTCCTCTCTTATGGAGTCTTACCTGCTATAGTTTCACCCATTTGATAATCTGTTAACTCAATACTGTGCAGAATCCATTTTGCCCTCTTAGAGGACTTATCCCCTTTGAAGCAAACTCATCCACCTGCTTCAGCACTGCCAGTTCTTTAGCCAATGCAGCCTTCTTGTAAAGCACAACATCAGCTAACACAATACCCAATAGACTATATGACCACTTGAGTGCTAAGATTAAATACACACACTTGGTTGCTTCTCATACTTAAAGCAAACTTCATTTACATTCACCATAACTTCTAGCTCATGATCAAGCGACCGTTGTAAGGACTTCTCATTGATCTGGGCATGAACATAAGTTGTGCTATAATGATAATCAAATCGCACAAATTTAGAAGATTATCCAAGATAAGTACCTGTCCATTTGTTCCTCCATTGCTCATAGATGGAAGATTGTACACCATCAGTAATTTGAATTATAAAAGTTCAGTAAGTACAAAAGCTCCTAATATGGCACTCAAGAATTAATCATAGATAGAATATACTTAAATGATTTTTATTGTTAAATGTAATTTGCCCTCCATTTGATGAGATATGTATTTACTAAGACAGAGCATCCGTAGATGGGAACCTATGGTAAATATATATGCATGAAATCTACCTGAGTTATCGCACATAGAAGATTTACACGCTTCAAGCAACTCTTTTAGCCTCTTGGTGGCCATTGCAGCCTCCCATGTCTTTCTTTGAAGAACTTGAAATAAAGAAAAACGTTATGAGCACGATATCTTCAAAAGATAGTGATGTCACTAGAATAACTAATGTTTTGTTGAAGATCAGACTTGAGTGTATTACCCTAGTTTTATTGTTTCATAGAAAAGATTGCATTTCAAAACACCATAACTGAAGCGTATTGATAGAACTCTAGTCTTAAGAGTACTAGAGATTTACTGTATTATTGCTATATATATCCGTAATGTATAGGTATCATTACAGTATAGGAGTATGAA
>JAOSBL010000008.1:22916330-22931932 GCA_027568915.1 Erythroxylum roraimae
GAATAAATCACTAGAGATTAGGATCTGATTTTCCCACATTCAAATCCCTAGAAGTTAGGAACTAATTTTCCCACACTTCTGTTATGTGTACTTCCGCACTCTCAATCTTGTCCCCTGAAATTTGCTCGTTGTCCTTTAGTTCCATACCCACCGCCTCCTCTTCTCTTTCTTCGTCGGTGATGAGCAAAATTTGAAGCTCCTTTCGACAGACATGACCTGGCCGGTACTTTTCTTCACACGAACAACACAACCCCCGTGCCCTTCTGCCTCGGATCTCGGCATCAATGAGCCGAATCTGTCGTCGGCTTCCTTCTACTGGAGTTCTCGTTGGTTCTCGAGTTGGCGGCATGACCCGAGTGCTCCTAAAGGTTCCTCGGTTTGGAGCCTTGGCTTCTCCCTCCTGGTTCATGTTCCGACCCACGAGTCCTTTCCCTTCTCCCCACTGACTGGGTTTAAGAGAAATAGGTCCCGATGTGCTTCCTTTTTGCTTGATGGTCCAATTCTTTTCTTCAATCATTTGGGTTGTATTCATAAGGGCCTTAAGCCCCATCGGGTTCATCAAACGAAGTTCAGCTCTGATCTCTATCTTCAACCCCTTCACAAATGTGGATTCTAGCACCTCCACAAGCAGCGTCATTAGCGGTACTAAGAGTTTCTCAAACTCCCTCCGATAGTCGGCCACTGACCCATGTTGTTTAATATCTAAAAACCTTTCGCACAAGTTCCTAGTTTGAGTTTGGCCGAACCTTGGACTAACTATTGTTTTAAATCACTCCAGTTGCCGAATGGTGTTCTCGCATCGGTCCATCGAAACTAGGCGAGAGCATCCTCTTCGAAGCTGATTCTAGCCGCCATTAACTTTTCAGCTTCGCTCATTCGATTCAATTCGAAGAACATTTCTGCTCGATATAACCAACCTTCAGATTCGTTCCATTGAATAAGGGCATCTCAAGACGCCTCCCAGTACGCCATGATTCTGAGTTCCCAAACATCTCCCGCCCAACCTTTTCATTTGCTGCTAGGTACGTGCCATCGTAACCACTTACCATTTCTTCCACTCCCATAGGTACTCTCTCATTCTTTTCTTTTTCAATTGAGCTAGACCCTTCTTCTTGTTCGGTATTCTTTCCTTTACCTAGAGATTTACTTCCCCCTTCCACCGTTCTCTATTGTTCACTAATTGTGGCCATTATCTGGGTCACTCCTTGGGAGAGTGTGGTGAGAGTCTTCTCTATCTCCAAAATTCTCTCAACAGCTCTTTCCACTACTGGAATCTTACTTAACTCTTTTCTGATTCCTTCCAATTCTTTCTCAATCGCTTCCATTTTACCGTCAGAGTTCGTCAAAGGCATGGCTTGTTGGCTCTGATACCAATTTCTAATAGGATACTACGTTATGTAAAAGAACCACACGATTCAATCAACTCTTACAGTATTACGGAAAAGAGTATTTTCATAAAATGGTAGCAGCCTTTCGAGAGGACTGCGGCTCTCCTTAACAACAACCAAATTCACTCGCCTTTCTCACTCCTAGCGACAGCCTATATGTACCTTTTCCAGATTCGAAAGTAACGGCATAACAAACATAACAAAATAGCAATAACGTAATGAAAGGGAAAGATAACAAAACGCCATATGTTCGCTCTAGGATCAGCCAACTTTTCCCTCATTCATGGGCGTTCTTTTCCTAGAATACGTGAGTCAAATCGGAGGTCTATCAAAATCCCAGATCTACTACTTTCATCACTTGTTGCTCTCATCTGAAATGCATCTGAGTATTACCGTTTATCCTTATTGCTATTTTACTTCAAAAATCTTTTAAAAGGTTTCTAACTGCTAATATTTTTCCTACAAGAAAAAGTAGCAATTGGCCTGAAGAGAGCCTTGTGTTATTGGGAACTACTTGTATTTATGGAAAACAATATACAAAGGGCCATACTGCTATTATCGTATAAACTAAACACTAGCTACTGGTTCAGTTTTAGGGCTAAGATCCAATTGTGCCTCACACTTGTTTTGTGCTCTATGAGGATGCTGTATTCTTAATGAATGTTTAATAACTTTGTTATGAATCCATATTTAAATGGCCTAGAATTGTCAGGCTTCACTCCATCCCTTAGATTAAAAATTCCTTAAAATTTTATTCAGACGTTCAGACTTGGTCCTAAAATAGGTATTGCGAACAATCTCAACAGTTTAAATATAGAGCCAGCAACATTCTGTTTTAGTACTGATCTGGCCTTTATTCTCCCAACATTGCTTTTTCAATTGAAAAATACAAGGAACTAATCAATTATCAGTAAATGGGAACTGTCAGCATGACTAACTTTAGTGGCATATTACCAAAGATACTGCATAAGATAATCTCTATTTTTTATTTTTGATGCATAGCGAGAGGGGAGAGAAAGTTTCATGGGATGTATCATGTTGACAAAAGTTGATTTGTCTCTCAATTCAAATCTTTGATGATAGTTTTGTAGTTGCATAGTTTATCATTATTCTTCACATCCTAATGATTCAAAGAAGATCTTCCATGTTTAACTTCTGAGGAGATAAACTAAATGGTATTCCTTACCTCTTTTGAAGCGAGCTCTGGTCGGTGAGGGCTTGGGTGAGGAGCAACTATTTTCAGAAGAAGGGAGCCCCATAAAAGATGGTTTTGGCAATGAGATTGATGACTATCTTTTGAGGCTTAAGGCAAGTTCATTTCTTTTTCCTTCTCCTTCTATAAGGTTTGTGTAGCTATTAGCGTTATCATAAATCAGATGATACTAAGACTATCACAACTTTTTAGCAATTTGGTTTATTTGGAAGCACATTAAGTTTGTAAGCATATGAGAGTTTTGGAATGCAGGTTAATCTTTGTGCCAGAGATAAAAGTAAACATTAACTGAAGTTTTATTTGGTTATTCTTTTGCAATTGCTTCAGTGATATCAATTAGTTTATCTTGTAGTAAAGAATGGGTTTTCAATAACTTATGTCAGTTCATATAATCGAGGTTATTGTATGGATATCATCCATACACCAAGTTGGTGAGTCATTGGGGGACTTGTCACATTAAAATATCATTGAGAGTTATGGTTTTATTCATGAAATTGAAGTAAAGAACATAGAAAACCTTGGTTCTCATGATGATAATTTAATGAAATACATGAACTATGACAAAAAGTGCAAATCAAATGTGATGAACTGTATTTTCAGCTCTGTCATGTCGTTTTCTTAACAAAGGACAATAATGATCATATTTTTGCACTGCTGTCACAATATCTCATTTCCATCTCTACTTACATATTTTAATTTCCGTTTTTGTAGTGTTGATGTAACACCAGGTCAGGGTGTTACTAAAATATGCCTTGATCAGAAAAAGAAAAGTACCTTGCTTTGTTGGTCATCTGATAAAACTCATAGCTATGTAACTTTGGCACGTTAGAATGAGTAACAAACCTTCTGAGAGTCATGTATGACTAGTTCTGGTAGCACTCTATCTTTAAGCAACCATGCCATAGTGCTTACAATCATATTTGGCTCTCTCTCACACACACACACTGTGTCGGTTAGCAAAATCTGCTTTTTTTCTGTTTTCATTCCAAACCTTTAGTTACACTTTTGTGTTGTGTGTGGAAAGTGGATGGATAGTCTGGTGCTGAATTTGGATTATTATTCATTATTTCATCTATACCTTTTCCAAATTTTGCATCAAGAGGGCACTAGCTTTCCATTATAGTATGATCAATGAGAATTATATGTATTATGATGTCCTATAATCAAATATATGTTCAGATTTTGTGATTCTACTTCCTGTTTATGATACTTAACAGGAGCATTATGGAGTAGATTCCTATTCCACAGAGGTGGACTCAAGCCTTCGTGTACATAGGTTTCAGGTAAGTTTTTCTTCCTGCTACAAGATGCAACTCTCTTTTCTCTTCAACACTTTCCTAATCAATACAGCTATTTTTTCAGATAAACTTCCTCTGTTTTTATGGCCATCAGGTGCATAACTAGTTCAGTTTCCCACATGGTTTGACATTCTCGTTAAGCAATTATGTGTTAACTGGTACACTTTTGAGTATGGATTTGTTGTGTATTATGGCTGGAGAAATTGAAAACCAAACCATGTAAATATACTAAAGATTCCGTGGATTTTTTATTTGAGATTAAAGTGGAAAAGCTGGTTCAGGTCTTTGTAAATTGGAGAGATCTAAGAAGATTCAGATATGGAAAACTGTCTGCATAATTGAAGTAGAAAACAAAAAAGGCAGCTCGCACAAAGAAAATTCTGAGATCATCTCTATGGACATAGGATTTAAGACTAACTGTGGTGTTCAAAGTGGCATGCTTGTCCATTATGATATCTGCCAAACCTTCAAAGTGGCATACTTGAGGTTGCTGTTCCCCATGCCCCTGTTGATATGAGATAAACCTTTTCTAGAGGAAAATTGTTAGTTATGATGTCAAGTTGCTTTATATCATGAATGGTTTCTTAAATTGGTTTCGATATTCTCTGATTCCTCATTCATTCAAGGAAAAGCTGTAACTGTTTTCCTGCCATGTCTTTTGAATTTTAAGGGTTGTGTTAAAGCCATTATACTAATTGACTGAGAAGACTCCACTTTGTCATTTCTGACAAAAGATGAGCTTATATACAATAGCTTGTATTTTGATGAGAGTGCATTATAGGTACTTGATGCATTGGTGAGTCTTTTCTGCCGGTCTAATATATCTGCTGAGACATTTTGGGTTGGAGGATGGCTTTTGCGTCAATTAGTTCCATACAGTAAAGAAGAATTCAACTACCATCATCTTGAGTTACTGAGAGTAAGTTTCTCTTTGTAGCAAATGATTTGAGTTTTATATGACTTTAAACTTGTCAAATTATTGATAGTTTTGTTGGACAAGTCTCATCTAATCATTTTCATTTCCCCTATATGCATTGTGTAAGTATCAACTTATGATAAATTATGTAATTGTTTCCCAACACTAATGAGGATACAATATATTCTTCTTTATTTAAATGGAAACATGGAAATAAGTGCTAAACAAAATCTTAGACCTATGAAATTCTAACAAAACCCAAAGAGCTGTAAAGTATTGACACTAGAAGTTGAATTTCAAATAAGAAACAACAAAAGAACTGCATTCCAAAGTGTTGTTATAGAACTACAAAGTGATGCTTGTAAAAACTGCACAATGTTAACCTCTGTGCTAGGATTGTCAAAGGACTTTCATATTTTTAGTGGGTTGCTGATCGTTTTGATTAAGATGTCCTTGAAAGGGATCATACCTTTTCATGTCATCTCTGGTTGTCAAGATTGGTATACCTCATTGAAAATTATATCTATTCCACATATGAGATTAGTGACTTATGTACAATGGAGAATGGTACCTTTGTGAAAAGGTAGATGTAAGATGATTTTTACCGTCACTAGAAGTAAAATTCAAAAGAAGAAACAGTGAACCAAAAGATAATATCAGACACTAACTCATTGAATGAGGTATAATATTTGGTTAGACCTTTGCCAAAAATTGTCATTGTATGTTTGTAAGCATTATATGTTGTTAGTATAGTAATTCAATGATTTTTCCATTGGAAATGTGATTCTTTTGTATGTCTTTCCATACTTTGCCGTATCTCCATTTTGTATCCCCTATTTGCATTACTGAGCTAGTAGTTCATTGCTTCTTGTGGAAAGGATTCATACAAGAATTGCACTACTGCGCTCATAGAGGAGATCAGAGGTAGCTGGCCTGATCTACTTATAAAAGTTCTATGTGATGAATGGAAGAAGTGCAAAAAAGGTACTTGTGGAAGTCTTAACAATAGGAATGCCACGTTAGTCAATTGAATATTTGCATATTTTCTTGATTTTTTTCTTGTGTACTTGTAGTAATTGAAGCTGCTGCTCCTCATAAAGAGCCAAAGTGCATTCTCTTACCATTACAAGGTTCCCCTTATGATGGTAAAGCTGTTTATGAATTGTCATACATTGTACCTTTCTATCACTGGTTTTAGGGTTGCCTTGTTATTTGCTAGAATTTGAACCAATCTATTTCCTGTGCAGATGTTCTTCCAAATGAATCGTCATTTGTTGCTGGTGAAAAGATGTGGGAGTTAGCAAAGGTTTATTTCAAATTCTTTTATTTCTTGCAGTTAGGTTTCTTATTTAAATCATAGCTTTTGTTGCATGTTTGTTTTTTCCCTGTAAATTCTTAATATTTCTGTTAGAGCTACTAGAATTACTGTTTATATTATGGCTATGATTGATAGTTCTGTCCGTTTTTGTACTTTCTGATGTTTCTTTTATTGATCCTTCCGCTTTAGGTGTTTGTACTTCTTCATCAACTTCAAATCTTTTCCCTTGGTCGGGCTTATCCTGAGCAGTCTCCCCATCCTGCAACTGATGTCCCAGAAAATTCTCGTGCAAAAACTGCTGGCCTTGATACTTCAGGTCCAAAATCAGGCACTGAGGTGAATCTTGGTTAGTTTTCTGACTCTAATTTCATATTCTGTTACGATTATTGCATGTTTTTGCAGCTTCATTTTAGTAAAACTGGCCACATGGTGGTTTTGTTTTTCAAGGTTATATTGCCCACAATGAGATGAATAGTTCACATTTGCATCCCTCTGATTACTGCCATATGCAGTTGATGCTGTGCCTTGTAGGATTGCATTTGAAAGAGGAAAAGAACGCCATTTTTGCTTTCTAGCAGTCTCCTTGGGTACTTCTGGATGGCTTTTGCTTGCGGAAGAATTGCCCCTGAAGCAACATCTAGGAGTTGTCCGACTTACTGCTCCTCTGGCTGGTTCAAAAGTAAGTTATTAACTTTGTTGCGAATTTACAAAAAGTTTATTGCATGTGTGCTCGAAATGTTTATTTGCTGAGATATTTCAATGGCACTTATTTCCCTGCCCCTAGTTATCATAATTAGGAGAGGTTCTAATAGCCTGCCTTGGCTTGTATATGTTCCTGCTTAGAGTGGTGATATTCAACTGTTAGCTTTTAATTTGTCTCCTGTTCTCAGCCTAAAATTGATGACAAGCACTCGAAATGGTTGCACTTGCGGATCCGTCCATCCACATTACCTTTTGTTGATTCTGCAAAAGCTATCTCCTCAGGAAGGACAAAGGGAAAAGCTTTGGTTGATGGCAGATGGACCTTAGCATTCAGGGATGAGGAAGCCTGCAAGTCGGCTTTATCTATGGTTCTTGAGGAGATCAACCAGCAATGCAGTGAGGTTGAGAGAAGACTAAAACCACTGCTTGACCTTGAAGGAGCTGGAGATGCTACAAGCCCTTTTCTGCATCCTTCTACCCCTTCATCTTCGAGTGTGACCCCGTCCAATTTTGTGAGTTCCCATTTTTGAGCCAGCAAGTCTCCCATTTGTTAATGCTTTGGGTGAGAATATATTTTGTCTCCCATGTGTAAATGTTTAAACTCAAATCCGATATCCCCAAAAGTGTAGATTAGCACCCATCTCATTCGGCGATTCTTTGTATATTAGCCGTCTTTTCCCTGATTTGTTAGTTCACCGAGCTATTCTTTAGGTTCCTTAACCTAGGCTTTTGCTCTGTAGAATCAATGTAACAATGATGTATCTTTCGGGCAATTCTATAATGAAGGCGTACATTGATTGTCAAAGCATGGCTAATCTTTTTTTATTTAAAAAATTATCTTATTTGGCCTTGAGCTCATTGGCATACATTTCTTTTTGGTACTGAACGGAATATATTGATAAGAAAACTGAACTAATAATACAAACAAAGACTTGTGTCACTGCTGTAGCACAAAATCAGACCAGGAGTAGAGCAAGTCCATAGCTTACAAAATACGATGCTTGTAAGAACAAGACTTGTAGCATCCCATCCTAAATGCTTAGGCTACACACCACAAGCTAAATGTTAAGATCAGATTCATAGGGACTGCTCCAAAAGTTGTATTAGGATTAAGAGGTGCATTGGTACCTTTTGCAATGTAAACATTTAAGTTTCCAGTCGATAATCTTTGTTAAAAGTTTCTGTTCAGTCTTTTATTGAAGTTCCTACAATTTCTTCTAGTCCATATATATAACATCTAAGCGGAAGTTAAATCAAAACAGAATCAATCGGATACTTCCCATAAATATAGGGTGCCCAATCTATATTTTTATCCCATGTAAAGCCACACCAGTAACTGTTGGACAGTCTCAATAAGCTTTCGAATGAAATTTTGAGTAGAAGCAGTTAAAAGAACAGATAATAGATGCTCGTAACTTTCTGCACAAGAGCGACAGAGGACAACTCCTGTAGGCTTGATGATAGATGAAACTCATCCCTAGTTTTAAGATATGTTTGAATGTAACTCAAAGTACTGTCCCTGAATGAGACATATGAAGGGTATGAATGAATTGCACGTGTACACTTTTCTTTTCCCTATTTAATAAACAATGAATGAATTGCCTAATATAATAAATAATAATAACAAATTTTTATAAAATAATTACAAAACAAACACAATAGTGATAAAAGAGAGTAAGAAAGAGAAAACCAATTTATAATATTTCAGTTAAATAATTTTTGTCCAACATTTACTCTCCAAACTCTATTTGAATTATCATCTTCTTTAATGCTCAATTTCCTAAACTACAGAAGATTCCTATATTGCTTTTTTAGCTGATATCTTACCACTAATCCTTTTACTGTTCATAACTCAAACAAGAAATCTCATGATTTCATAAGCATACAAGATCCTACGCATGTCACTAAGAAGAGTAGGATGATATACTAACTTGAAACGCAGCGGAACAACTCCTTGTATGTTTAATGTTTTGCCTCCCTTGTGGAGATCCTTTATGGCTTCTCCTTTTTCTCCAACTCGTTGTGGTTGGAATAAAGGAGTAAACCGATCTCATCACAACGCACTAATGTCGGAAGAGTTGCTAACTTGTGAAAGTAGCAATCCTTATGGTTCACCCACAATGGTCTTAATAAGCTTAACAACTATTTTATAGGAGAGTGTTTCAACACATGAAGACTTGAAAGAAGAGAGTGTTTTCAGCTCAAAGAAAAAAACTCACAACACAAAACTCAAAGGAACTACGAAATTCCCTTTTATAGGCCACCAAAAGGTGCCTTTGAAGAGTCATGACTCTTCTAAGAGTTATGTCTCTTGACGAAACATTATGACTCTTCCAGAAGTTATGTCTCTTGGCAAAACATCATGACTCTTGGCCAAGGGACACATCCTTTGGGCAAAGAGTCGTGTATCGTCACTTAAAGTCATGATGGTACACTCATGACCATTCATTCTTGTACATGAACTCCTTTTTTGGCCGAATGGTCATAACCATTGGCTGAAACAACTCATCCTTTCATCTAAAATACACAAAGCTTGGTGAAAGGGTGTTATGTACGTTCATTCTAAGGCAAGGTGCATGATGAATCTTCCCTATTGGCCGAATTCAACCTCTTGGCCAAATTCATCCTTTCTTGGCTGAATTCATGTATCTATGTGGAGACAATGAACTTGCACTCTAAGTGCATGTATGGGAAGATGCATTATGGCGTGCTACAGCTCATGATACACCCTAGTGTCCATTATGCACTCAAGCACGCTAGATTCCTTTATCAAGCACTACTAATTTCGCCCATTAAGCTTTGGGTTTCAACTCCAACTCATGCTTCTTAATTAGCTCTTCTAGCTTAACTAGTGTGAACACATTTATAGCTAGCTTCAGTTCCTAAAAACCAAAGATAAGATAAGGTAATCTCAATTGAGTCCAATTGAGCATATCCCCAGTTTTCTAACTATTAAGTAGTTTTAATGAGCTCCCACGAGCTCACCTTAAGCTAGCTTTAGACACTTGAGCTAATGGAAAGATATGTCAAGCCACTTGAGGCTTACATGAGCTTCACTAAGCTCCTTTGAGCTAAGGGGTTAACTCCTTACATAAAACCCAAGCACTTTCAAATATATCTTGATGTGTCAAATGGAATTTGTAGCACTTAAGCTATAAAATTCCAACAAGCTCCCACTCACGCAAAGAAATATTTTTAAAAAACATGCTTCCACTCAAACAGAACATACTCAACAAGTGAACATACAGAGTCGAAAACAAATAATAGTTGCAACAAATAATTTTGAGTTGTGGGTGCAACCTTAGGCATGTAAACAAAATCGCTTTACATTGTGGTTGTTAAAGCCACAATGAAAGATTGTCACTCTTCACACGTTTGAACAAATCAAACTTACTTGAACAAATCAAGTTATGCCTCTCAAACCCCAAGACATTTTGATACACATGTTTAATCACATTCAGTCTCCTTTGTGAGTTTTAACTCATAAAACTCATGAATGTGTTAAACCTCAAGTGTAATTGGTTTCTTTCTCACATCACACTCAATCTTTCATATTGTACAAAACAATATGTATCCCAAGATTGAATAATGTGATTGTGTATCATTTATAGTGTGCAACTTATGCTATCATAATTATGAAACTCATGCAATTATACTTATGCAGGCAACTTATGCATTCATGTCTTTCCTTTAGCTTCAAACTACTAGAAAATTTAAGAAAACATGATCATCTAAAAGGAGGATACTCCAGTCCCATTTCTCCCAATACCTTCGACAACCAATTAAGAAGATCATAATAATCCTCAATTTCCTAATAACAAGCCATAGTCACCAAGGGGTTTGAATGAAGAATCTCACACATAAGCAAGACAAGAGACAACTTGCTTATTTTCTTCAGTTGGTTGATTTCATGGTTAACTATGAAACATTTGGAGCACATCCCTTTGATGTTCCCTAAACACATCCTTAAATGTTTTACTACACTCCTACTTGGAGGGGTGTGTCAATTCTCCCTCTTAAAACATTTAGATTTGTAACTGTAACATACCACTTTCATAGAGCATATGTCTGGTATACCGAATGATATTCGAGAACATACTTTACGAAAATAGCATGTTAAGACGGTTAAATCAATTCATTACACATTTTAAAATCACCGCTTATATAATAAAACATTCCAATAATCATTTTGTTCCATCTTTATTCACAACATAAAAAGTCTCAAATGTCATTACAATTCTAAAATTCACATGTACAATTTACAACAGTTGAGAGATACAATTCCTTGATACAAAAATAACTGGTGAAAATTGCAGGTACTACTGATCTCGACACTAACCCAATTTCAAATGCTGAAGCTACTTCATCTAGACTAGCTAGGTCTCCTCTGAACCATCATTGATGAGTTTTGCGAACTCAATGAGTGAACCATCATTGATGTTTTCACTCAGGTCAGAAACTCAGAGACAAATCATATCTCATTTCAACAAGTATTTCATATCATTAAGCATTAAATATCACATCACATTTCATCATACTTTATCAAGTACATCCAGATTATCATACTTTCACAAATATATTAGATAAACTAGCAATTCATATAACACATCCTCATTTATCCTTCAACTGTATTTCTAACAACTCAGTAATCATCTCAAATCAATCATATGATACATGTCAATTTATATATGCAAATGCACATATGACTCACTTTCATTTTTACTTTGTTGTGACTGAGCACCTATTTACTATCTTGTATCCCGCATAGATACCGGGCTCATTTCATAACTATCTCATACACATTGTAGATACCAAGCTCATTAATAACTGAGTTTGTGGCTCTTTGTGCACATTTCTGAGCTTTTAAGTCATTGGAGCTAAGTCCGGTAATTCACATTCAATTGTTTCCACATTTCATATTCATTCTGGCATTTCACATTCAATTATTCTCACATTTCATATTCAACATACAAATCATATAGAAGCACATATAATTGAGTTACACATCTAGGTTGACTCACAGTATGCTCCAAATAAGCTATTGCCTTAATGATCTGACAATGTCTAGATGTTGGCGATCAACTTATGCATCTATCTTCAAGCAATACACACATATTTGACACATTAATAAGTTGATCAATCATATGATTATTCAATCATTCACATATAATTATTGTTTCAATGCATGCTCAATTGACTTTCCCGGGTATGTATTCTTAATCACAAGTCTTGATCGTACATTCATTATAGCTTGTATACATCTAGTTTGCAATTAGGTTTATACTTTAATTAAACTTGATTATTCTCAATTCATCAATCTTACATTCACCAATCCTTTTCTAGCATTATACATTGACACAATTTCCCAATTCTCACTCATTCATATCTAATTCACATTACCCATATCCTTTGGATCACATTTGCATTCATAACAACACCTTCATTCCTTTAATAACTTATATATTCTAGATGTAGGTACATTGACATCAAACAATCCATTCCTTAAGTCATAACATCATTTAACAACCTAAACTTTTCAAACCCTTAACCAATTAATCCAACATCAAACTAGGATCATTTCAAGCCCCAGTCAAGTCCAAATGCACCACAGTATAATGTCTTATCCTTATATGTTTTAAATATCACACAATACACAAACTTCTTCACTTCAATGCATTGCCAACGATCGTGGGAAGGAGGAGACAATGTAGCTCCCACGATCATAAGATGAGTGAACGTTCAGAATCCTTTTCCTTCAAATTTTTCCAACTTTTAACATCTTCAAACCAAATTCAACACATCTTCATCATAGTCCATTACTTATAACTCAATTATACCTTAATTATGTGTCAATTCCTAATCAATTCCATATCCAATTCCAATTCAAATCATTCATTTGGTAGCTCTCAATTTATGGTATTTCACGCATCAAAATCAAAACAGAAAATTTCATTCATGTAATCTTAGTTCTTTCCCATTCCAAGAACACTACTCTAGCATCTTTCTTTAGCATAAATTCACCTTTATTACACTTCAAAACTCAATTTAATTCATCCATAAAACAACCTATAGCCTACGGTTTTCATACATCCAGAACAAAGCATGAAAGTATCCAATTCATGCATCATTTTTCCAGCACACTTCATCATCAACATCATATACAATCCATCCCAATTCAATCCTCATAAGCTTTATATAACATGCCATAAAGATCAATCTTTTACTTGTCTAGCTCAAATTTTAGCTCAAAAATCAAGCTAATTCAGCTCTCCATGCATGCAAAATCATCACAAATTCAAGGTAACAACAGGTTAGTTTTTGGCTAGAATAAAGGACCACAATAATCTGATTCTTTAACTATCTTGTGAAGGGTAAAAAGCATGGATTATTGGTGTGGCAATTGGACACAAACATAGACAAAACATAGGAATGTAAAGGTGAAAGGATTTTGGTGGTGTGAGAAGAAGAAAAAGGAAAGAAGAAGAAATGAACAAACTGATTTTACTCCTGCAGAAGCTTAACACCTTAGATGCTAGGTGTCACCTTATTACCATGACATATGTCCCTAAGCATGTAAGTCATTTGTCCCTTCCTTAAGCTGCCAATTGTCACCAACATGTTAGGCCATTTGTCACTTCACGATCAATGCCATTTGTCACTTCACGATTAATGCCATTTGTCAATTAATTACCTATTCCAAATGTCACTCAATTATCTATACCAAATTTCACTCAATTATAGGCTTAGTCATCCAAATTTTTCATGTGTCCACTTGTCTTATCACTTGGCATTTTTCCTAGTCTAAATGTATATTTTAATTCATCAATTTTCCAATTATAACAATTTATTCCAGGTTACCAATTATAATCCATCAATTCTTTTCATTAGTAAACCAAAGTATAAGACATTAGAAATCTACATTTATGTCACATTCATTTTAGTTTCATACCCCGAAATACGTCAATTGAGTGCAATTTGTCTAAATCACAATTATGTGTATATGCTAATATGATGCATATGAAATCATAAAATCATATATCGTAAATGTACCAAATTCATTCTATATGATGTCACTCATGTGACTCAGTGGTCTAACACTTTAAATCCTTCAACAATCTAAGAGATGGGATATTACAGTAACTCCTATTATTCCCAATAATAGGACATGTCAGAAAACCATGAAATACTCCATATTCTCACTCTTGAGAATGAAATCATAAGATAGTATATTTATGAGTGGACATACAAACTTGATGACCTTGATCAGCTTATCTTGGTTCAATCATAATCAAGACGACCATACGACAAAAGTTGCCATGTATTGGCTCATGACTCACACTTAAATGTATGACACACAAGTCACATATCCCTTTTAAGAGATAACATACATTTAAAGCCTTTAGCGGTCTAATCCTTGATCTTATGTAAAGACGTAAGGGCGGATGGCTCGTGTGAGAAAACCAACCTCAACCTATGATTGACACATACATTTTTTGTTGTGGTTTCAAAGCGAAATGCATCAATAATTGATAAACAACTGTTCATTTATCAAACGTCTTACATTGTGTGACATAAGAAGGAGAAAATTATGCCAACGTTTCATAATCCACAAAGACTCGTTGCCTTTACATGTTTAGCAAAATGAAATGGTAGCAATGGCTTAATTATAGGGTCAGCCACCATTAGGTCTGTAGATATGTAGTATAACTTAATTTCTCCCTCTTCTATTGCATCTCTAAGAAAATGATACTTCATGCTAATGTGATTAGTCTTTCCATAATACTTAGGGTCCTTCATGTAAGCCAAAGCTACCATACTATCACAATCTAGTTATGGGCCTTTCCAAAGGCACAATTGACTCTAAGCGCTGAATAAAATTTTCAAGCCACAAGGCCTCTTGCATAGCCAAGGCATTGGCAACAAATTTAGCCTTCATTGTTGACAATGCTGTGAAATTTTGTTTCTTGCTCCTCCAAGAAATAGCCCCATTATTTAGCATGAAGACATAGCTAGATGTAGATTTGCACTAATCACGATCAGCACCCCAATCAACATCAGTGTAGCCATGCAAACCAAGATTCTTTCCTTGGTAGCATAGTCAATAGTCCTTTGTACACTTGAGATACCTAAGGACCCTTTTCACACAGTTCCAATGCTTGATTCTAGGGTTAGAAGAATATCTTGCCAGTAAACCTACAGCTTGGCTAATGTCAGGCCGTGTACACAACATGGCATACATTAGACTTCCAATGGCACTTAGGGTATGTTTGGATGTGGGTGGAGGGATGGAAGGGAATGGAATAGAATGGCCCAAATGACTCAGGCCATTGTTTAGGAGTCTATTTTGAAACAGGATGGAATGGCAATTGATGGCTTTGGAAGCCATCCTTTGCCATCCAAAATTCAATATTTTGTGACCTCCCAAATTGGGAGGTCAGGGATGGAATGGCATGGCTTGGCTTCCAAACCCTAATTTAATGACAAAAATACCCTCAAAAAATTAATGAAATTATAACCCCAGTCTAGCAAATACTTACGCGGCTACATGTTACTACGTCCATTGTGTTTCTCCTTCAACTGGCTTCTTCCATTGACGAATGTTTTCCTCCACAGCTACTAGGGTCATCTGTCTTCGTTCCATCAGGTAAGCATCGACTATTCTTCTGTGTTCATCTTCTTGACACTTTTTATATGTGAAGAAATCAGAAATTTTTATTAATGCTGGTGTCGTCTTCTTTGTTCATCGATGGACGTGCGCTTATTATGT